>JAYECN010764999.1:0-45121 GCA_035222435.1 Microcambeva ribeirae | reverse complement strand
GTCCTGAGCCACATGCTGTAGGTGACCCTGCATGTGCAGGGGGGTTGGACTAGATGATCTCTAGAGGTCCCTTCCAATCTTAATGATTCTATGACTCGATGAAGCTGACTGCTCAGAAGAGCAGCTTTTCACCTTATTTATGTCAATACATACCAATAATAAAAAACAATAGTTATCTTTTACAAATAACATAGTATAGAAGAGAAAATAGGACCATGTTTCCATGGAAACGTGACTTAAGACTGACTTAAGATTGTTCTTTTAAAGCCCAAAGTAAAACCCTATGGAAGAAAATAAAGGCAATACAGGAACAGCTGCATCCTCACCGTGTCCTAAATCACGCTGGTGCATTTTTCCAGTAACACGAAAGATACCTCCTACAGTGAGAAGAGAGTTTAATTCTGAAGGGAGATAAAGGAGAGATACCTGGCACTTATGAGGCTTTACTGTCTCATGCATTTGAGGTACGAGAATTGATACGAGTGTTTAAAATATACTATGTTTTACCAGAGGTTATTCTTGCCAGTTGTTTTTGTTACTCATTTTATCCCACAGCTCTGCTAAGAAGCAGCAGAAACAACACTGTTCTTCAGCTAGGATGAGGGGAAAAATTCATGACCATTGAGAGCAAGCATGACTACCAAATTGCTAATTCCTACTATCTGCAAATTTTCTATTTACTAATAGAAACAAGAGATTATGTAAAATTGCTTTGTTTTTTTTGCTTTCTAACCTGCAGACAGTTTGTATAGAATCTATACTCTTGATATCTTTTTAATCTGACTACAGGAAGCAATTTATTACACAAGAAACAAACCCAGAATCAACATTTCATCATGATACACACATAATGCTTTTGACAAAGTTTATTTACACAATAAATACCGAGAACTTAATGTAAAAAGAAAGTAATACTGACCTTCTTGACTTTCTAGACGTATTTTGATATAATCTAGACAAAACTGTGAAAGACAACACAATAATAAGATGTAATATTTTCTGCCAATTAAATTTGACCTAGTGCCTTTTGACAGTTAGTAATAAGTACTTAAACAATGACAATTTTAAAATACAAAAAGCAAAATTTAAAACCAACCCAACAAGATGTGTATATATATATATAAACTATACACTTTACTATTCAGTGTCTCTTTCAGTCATACTAACTGTTGAAACATTAAGATTTCCTCTTAAACCTTTTAAAAGTAAAAGAACGTGTAAAATACTCTAGAAAAAAGCAAACAGTAATCTTGTGAAGAGAAAAAAAGAAAAAAAAAACAACTTCAAAAGATACTGTAATATTACACATGGCCTCTGAAAAGCTAACAGTGTAGTTATTTAAGCAAATCAAAAAATGTTTTTTTCCAGAGGGTGGAAAGAACAAGTAACAACTTTGTATTCGAGCAGCGCCTCAGGTAGAAGCATGCTAGTCACCTGGCTCACTGTAACCCAGCACTGACCAGCATTCGAAGACTCCTTGAAAGTCTCTTGATAATTCAGAAGGTATTATAAATAAATAAATAAAATCTCATAGCATAGAACTGACTTTTTTTCACCTGCAGAAAACGACATGATCTTCTCACTTATCAATATTCATTTGTTTGGTACCTGCTGCCTTCAGTTTTCCTAGCAGACACACACTAATCCATAGGACACCCCAAATGAAGAAGATCGGGCTTCGCAGGTGTGGTATTTCCATGAAACACCCAATCTAGATAGTCTCTGTTAGTACACAGTAGTGTAAATCTTTATTTCTTTGAAAACTGTAGCCCCTCTAACTTAAATCAGAGACAAGCTGGCTGTCCCGCAGGAAAAAAAAGGAAGTATTAAGTTGCTCAAGTATGAAAATAACCTCTACTCCAAAAATTCAAATGGAATTTGTCATGCAACAAGGTTACTTACAATTACAGGTTCAACCACCATTCTTCGTAAGGTTCCTATTCGTATACTTCGGCAGTTCAGAATGACGCTTTCACAGGCATTTTGATAATTTAGAGGTACTGTTTCAGTTACAATTTCTTGAGAAATAACTTTACGACGTTTTATTGGAGTGTTAGACACAATGTTGCCAAACTGAAAAGCAATTTTCAAGGTGTCAGAATGTCTCAGTAAAATTTCTTGTTAAACATACTGTTAAGAAGTAGTAACTAGTTTTTGGCTACTTTTCTGCTGCTCAACAGGATTACACACTATAACATCCACCTCAAACATATACAAATGTTTTAAATTTCTTAAAGAATTTGTTTCAACATCTAAAGATGTTTATACTGCCAGAGTCAAGGAAAAAAAAGAAGTTAGTTGACACCTGTAGACATTCTGCTGACATCTACAAGTCACAAACAGCAGCCCTGAAATTGTCAACATTTATTTCACTTTCACTGACACACTGCACAACCTGACATAACAAGGTCATTTTTGTGAATAATGCTATAAGGGCATCCTAAGCGGATTTTTGTTTTGTTTTGCTTAGTATTAGCCCAAGCTTTTGATCACTAAAAACATTTATTGTTGCAGTACACTGCACCTTTAACAGATACACAGTCTTTACCAGAAAACATCTCCCTTGCCCCACTCCCAAAAACAAACTACCAAAAAAAAAAAAAAAAAACACACAAGACTTTAGAGGTCCTTATAAGAATTCTTTAGAGCTATTAGAATGTTTTTGAGATGGATTCCATGATCAGAGAGCTAAATACTGACAGAAGATCAGCTGCAGCTCAAGAAAATCTTTTCATGCTAACTGAAGCTGCAATCTCAGTAAAGTTTCAGTTTTACCAACAAAACATTTTTACAAAAAAAAAAAAAGTACTAGAAAGAGAAAGAGCTGGCTAATAGCCATCATATGAATATATTCATGTCTGGTATAACTTTTTTTTTTTTTTTAATAACTTTTGCTGAAGCATTTTCTGTATGCTAATCGTACTTGAAGCTCAGAAATCACAGGGAAGCAGCAGCACAGAGCAGTGCAATACTGAAGGCACCGCTTCAGTGAGGTTTTAGCAAATATCTAGAACAAACAAATAAATCTCGAGTAAGCTCTTCCTTTTAATTTCTGACAAAAATGCACTGTGATACCTGCAATTCTTCGTAGTTTCACTGAACCTGGTCAAAGTTTACATTGTTTCACAAGTAATACTATATCCCCATTTTCAAAAGGCAATCTCTTTTCTACTTTTCTTTAAAATATGCAGTAAAATTCCAGTGTAACAATTGGTTAAGGCTAGTGAGCAGCAATGCAAGGATCTGCAAAGGAAATCAGCGAGATGGCAGAAGGCTCAGCCACCAGTGGCCTTGCAAAGCAAAGTTTTAAATTAATTCAGCAGGTAACTCCCGGTGAACTGAAATTCAAAAGCTTGTCGAAGCTTTCAGCCCCGCAGTTTTACACTGTGAGCTGCATGTTCACAGCTTTACACTGATAGCAGTGCCCAGCTAAACACCACATTCTAAACACACATAATTCCACCAACTACAGCACTAGAATGGTGCTTGATTTGCCACAGAAGTTTTATCATCATTCATTTAGTGCTCTAACTCAGAAAGCACAAAGGATTTGAGACTGCAGGTAGAAATTTGTTCATACATATTTGCTGGATCAAACCCACAACCCTCAGACTGAATAAGTGACCAAAACAAAGTTTCAGGCAGCACTATTAACTTGACACCAATTGTCACAGGGAATGTTTCCTTCTTAATGGCTCTCTATCAATGTCGTTAAGTCTTTAACATACCGTGAAAGCTGTCCCCTTTGACAGCACTTAAGGAGTCTGCTCATGGTGCATTTTTTGCCTTTGTTTATCCAATTCTTGCAGTGGTGCTCAACTAAAAAACAAAAGCCCCACCAGGAAATCCTTAAAATAAGTGCTATTAATTGGGACAGTTGTCAAAGTATTTGAATTTTAAAAGGCCACTATTGTTCTCAGTGTCTCTTTTCGTGTTTGACTTATCCTGTCCAAACTCTTCCCATTATGCAGTTGGTATTGATATTCTGCAAACTAAGGCCCTTGAATTTCATGCAGATATCCTGACCTGTAGTCTCAAAAAGCACACAATCAACACAGAAGTATCTATGTCAAAAGCATAATTTAAATCACCACGAACGCTCATATAAAAATTTACTGAACAAATTTTCATAGGTTTCCAGCATTTGGGTAAACAGAAATACTATTAGATGAACTGCTAAATAAGAAAAATAATAAAATATAGTCAATTTCTGACAATGCAAGACAAGCCTTTACATTTCCCACTTATGATTTGACTTTTGTTTTCTTTAAACAAAGTGTTAAATCAGTACCTGATCTTTCATTCTTGCTTTTCTTGGTAGTGTGACTGCAATTTCTGTATCTGTTGTAATACTACCTATTCTCTGTTCTATTCCACAACTGTTTTCCTTTAATGCTGCTTCCACCTTTCCTGTAGAAGGAGCTGGGGAGGAGCGGGCTGAATCTGCAGGACGAGGTGAAATGCTTTCCATTCTCCTAGTGCTGCCACTATCCTCCTCATCATCATCATCACTAGACAAAACAACTAAACAGAAAATATTAAATTCTCAACCACTACAATTTTCTGTCACAGAAATTTCTCTTTAAGTAATGGCTTAAAAGTAATTTATGCAATTGTCCTGCAGTACTAAATGCAGTCCACATTTATCATCATATTATGTTTGTACTATTATTTATTCAGAATATGCTCACAGGCTCTCTTTCGCTCACTTTTTATTTCCCATAACTAACTGTGCAAGAAATAAGTATTCACCATCCCCCACCAGGACAGAGAAAGGTGGCCACCCATTCCTGGGTTCATTAAAGAACTGTCAGTGAATTGTATAACAAAATTGTATAACTTTGAGCCTCTTCTGCTGGTAAGATTAGTTTTTACAAGGTTGTATAATACAAGCAATGTGAATAAAAACTGACTGGAGAAATCATGATTTAAACTGTTCAAAAGAGTAAGACCATGTGGTCTAGCAAACTAACAATGGAACTAGAGTCTTTTTTTTTTTTTTTCCCCCCAAATTCTAATTAATAATTGGAGTGTATTTACACACATAAAGATTAACTTTTCAAACATGAAATTTAAAGATGGCGTTTGGATACACTCTTGGGATATCACTGGGATGCACAACTTGAAAGGAAACAAAATAAATCAAAGACTGCCCTTCTCATTCTGAGAATGAAGAGTCTAGCTAAGAATACTAAATAAAAAAGTTTTAAAAAGTAGAAGTATTTCTTTCAAGATTAAAGAAGTAACATTTTGTTTTTCCCAACCCTGATTTATTGATTTATTTTCAGAGAGTACTTCACTATAGGGAAAAAAAAAAAAAAAAAAAAAAAAAAAAAAAAAAAACACTAAAAAGTCTATTTTCCCTTCAAAACAAAACAAAAAAATCCAAGTAAAGTCAGTAATGTAAACTATCGTGAATAGTTCTTCCATGGTAGTAACATATTTTGGGGTTTCAGTTTATGGCTACATTCACAAAAGAGTACTTACTTGGATCATTTAGTTCCGACGGCCTTGTACTCCTTTGTCTTAGGTTTCCTGTAATTTTAGGACTTTTTGTGGCAGTTATAAGACCAACTTTTCCATTCTGTCGTAACATCGAATGTCCTACAACATCACTACTCAGTAGAATATCCGCTGGGCCTTTCCCAATAGCAGAACTGTAAAACTTCTTTGTGTTGAACCCTGTACCTGAAGGTTTTTGCCCTGTTGAATTCTGATGTATTGAAGAACGCGATAAAGGTCCCACAGATTCACTTAACGTCACAGTTTGCCTGGAGACTCTTTGCAAATGCTTAAGAGAAACATTTTCACAATGTCGGCATTTGGTCTGATTTTCGTTTGTCCGCCCACAATTTGGGCAATCAGTTGAATAATCAATTTGTTCCAAAAGCTAGGGAGGAAGAGGAAAAAAATGCAACAATCAGTAACTGCATGAGGCCTGAGTACAAGAGAAATCAACTGTTTGCTCAAAATGAAGATGAAAAATTCTGTATTAGTAATTCCAGCAAGCACTTCAAGTATTAAAATACAGCCTTTTCACTTAAGATAGGATGAGCAACAAACACCCAATATTGTAATTTTAAAAGTGATTAATGCTTTACAGTCCAGATTTCCTTCCTGTTTCCTTTCCATATGTGAAGGATTGCACACTGTTCAGAAATATTACACATCAGCAAGAAGGACCAGTTGCATTTCTGCAAAAACAGTTAACTGGACAGTATTAAGAAAGTAAACTGAAGATTACCACAGCAATGAGAAAAAGGACAAGGAGCAGCCTCCTAGGTCATTAAGCTCATTTGTGTCTTGTCCCAGGACATCCAACAACCTGACTGAAGAAAATCACTGCTCCAAACAAAACAAACAAAAGGAGTGAGAAGAAAATGCACCGCTCTAGTCTGGAGAAAAAAAAGACTCAGGGAAAAGGCATTCCTCAGACTTACAAGAGAAAGACAGGAGCTACAAAGGAAAATAAATTCTATCACTGTAAAGTCAGAGATTTTTTGTTTGTTTGTTTCTAACACATCTCCTAGAGATTTCTTAATTAAAAATACTTGGCATATTACAAAAGCAGAATTTGGACTACCAAGCCCAAAGAAATCTGGACCTAACCAACATGGGAGTTATTGAGTGCCTACTGCGCTGAATATGCAACACTGTTAAAACTGTGATTTAATGTATGGTGTTGCCTGCTGGATCGCTGCACACATGTGATATAACCCCTTACAAGATAATAAACATCTAAATCCCACAAAAATTCCTTGGAATCAGTATTCAAATCACGTCCATCACCACTGGCACCCCTAGCCATGAACAGCTTTTCAAAAAAAAAAAAAAAAATCCTCCAGGATGCAATTTTCAATCATTTTTAAAAACAGATGTAAAAATAAAGTAATAAGAATAAAATATATTACTTTTTATAAAAACTTCTGGCAATTTAGTAAAGCCATACAGGCAGTAGCAATGCATATACACAAGTCAATGAATAAAACATTGGTCCTTTAAAACCTTGTTAGTATCTTTTACAAGCAACATGTGTAACTGCAAGTGCTACCTTGTGGTGTGATAGGATGGCAAGCGATATGAAAAGCAGTATTATGCCTAAGTGCTCAATTACAAAATATATTTTTGTGAAGAATATTGAGGAACTGCAATCAAACAAGACGTGGTATGAAAATATTCAGTAGAACTTAGTACCTGAATAGCACCTGAAGTATAAAACAACCTCCCCTACTCTCTCTGGCAAACGCAAAAGCCTGGATCTTGAGGGCAGGCACAGCAGTGCTTCATTAAGAGTGGCATACTCTTTTTTTTTTGGTTACATTTTATTTAAGAATAAAGTGAGCAAAGTAGGTGAGTTTTGCCTGAATGGCTCTATCTTATAACCTGTATAGTACAACATTTTTTAAACTTTGCAAATCCTCAAAACACACAAAAATATCGCTAGTCTCCTCTGTCCTAGCTCTAAAAATTCTAGCAGCCAAAGCTCTTGTTATTTTTCAGGTCTTTTTCTTTTTGTAAGCACATACAAAGAACAACATCTCCCCTTTAAAAATTATGTGCTCTTTTAACATTTATAAAGGGCAACATGTTATACTCTCCTAAAGATCAAAATGATGATGAATGACCACATTCATAAAAACACCTTTTCCCTCCCTCCCAATCTCTTAAGCAGCTACGTTACTTCCAGTCTAACGCAAGGCTCAAATGAGTTTGAAGTAAGGTACAAACACAG
The DNA here is from genome assembly GCA_035222435.1 of Microcambeva ribeirae. Lineage (NCBI taxonomy): Eukaryota > Metazoa > Chordata > Actinopteri > Siluriformes > Trichomycteridae > Microcambeva > Microcambeva ribeirae. Next base: position 37,389 of record JAYECN010764999.1, on the reverse strand, counting down.
CGCATCCACATACAGAGCGGAGTCTTAGAGGATCACAGCTACGCTACGAGACCGGATGGAGTAAAGGTTCATCAAACCCTGTACTCTCCTTCAGCACTGGCCAGCAGTGGGTGGTGGGAATGGAGCAAAGATAACTCCTAACTTTCTGTAAGCAGCAGTTTTGGCACCTCCCAAGTCCAAGGCTGAATTTAAATCACCCCATTTAATGACGCATCCTCACAAATTTTGTGAATATCTTTTCAAAACCACTTCAGTTCCTGTCTCAGAAAAGACTGCTATTACAAAGTGCAAAAAATACCATTTTTGCACTCCTCAAACTTGTTTTAATGCAAGCCCTCAAACCCCACGTCTCAGAAAAAGTAACTTTTCCATTCGTGACCTCCACCATCAACCCTATGGTTGAACCTCTCTGAGAGCACATGACATGCACAAGAAAGAGCACCAGGCGCTATCACTAAGTACTGTTTGTAAGTGCAATCCGCCTGGTGGCTCTGGGATGAATCAGGGCTCTGCCGCAACACAAGCCAGTCTGATGCTTTCCCAACGGAGCGATGGAGTTTGGCTCTTTTTGCAACGTCATCGGCCACATGCAGCCCCGCTCAAGGACACCAAAGCTGCTGCTACTTCTGCATGAAGCTCCTACCCTCTCATCCCACATGGGCACTGCCTAGCAAGTAATTCTGGAAGCCAACACCGCGTTTTTCAGTAGGAAAACTGAAATCATACTCCACATATGAGTCTTCCAGCTGGAGCTAGGAGCTGCTGCAAGGCAACCTACGAAGGCCACATCTGCCCCACCTGAGCACCGAGGCTCCTTCCTCCCTAGTGATTTACATTAATTGGAATGAGACCACCTCTATTTACTAAGACATAACATTTGTCACCTCTTCAGAATGAAATCTTACTACATTATTATATCGAGACAAAATTCCACTTATTTTTAAACAGTTTTCATTAATAAGGATTTTAACCTCGAAGACTATCTTCTGCATTTGTCCCTTACCTGACAGTACATAGGACATGCTGCCCCTCTAACCAAAATCATCAAAATAATGATTAAAACAAGCAAAGATCAGAACTGTGAATATCTGCTGTCTTTTTTCTTTTACCAGCTTTGTTACCTCATGATTTAGCTTTTATACAGTATTTTGCAAAATATTGTGAAGTTTAATGCTGAAGTAAATCAAAACTTCAGCAATTAATACATCCATTTAACATTATGTTAAGGTTTTGTTAAGTAAATAAATGATGGAAATGCATAAGAATAGCATGAAGTACTCCATCCTGAATAATACAGTCGGATTTCACTTTCTAATAGACAAGAGCAAACAAAAAGTGATTATATATTATAATCACAGACGTACTTAATTTTTACCAAGATCCCTTTTGCAGGAAGCTCTGCTGTAACAGTCACACTGTCTGACCTGCAAGTAGGCATGACAATTCCTTCACAGGAACCCGGGAAGATGGTAAGAAATATGAGGAGCCTACAGGAATGCCCAAGACATCTTACATCTGGCATTCAGGCAAAATTCAGATAAAATATCCTGGTTGGCTGCATGGAGGCCACAGGCTCCATTTGGACACCCTCGCTACAGATTAGCTTCAATGAAAAAAAAAAAAAAAAAAAAAAGGGCACAGCAACTTATGCAATACTTTTCTCTCTACCATTCTAAAGAGTGCTGAAAACTACAACACGTTTCTGCAAGAAGTTCTGTCAAACAGTAAAATACTGCTTCTTTATTTCATACACAACAGACTATAATCAGCATTTTCTAGTTTATCAAAATAATTAGGGAGTAAGATCAGCCAAACAATTTCAACACCACAGGCTCTTAGACGTTTCCAGTGTAGCACTTGTCTGGTCAAAAAGGCAAATAAATATTTCATAGTTAGTAATACTATTAACATCTAAATTTAAAATAATAATAATAATAAAAGCTATAATGGTACGGATATTTAAATGGTTGAACTTTTCTGCCAACTCTAAGGACTTTTAGAATGTCAGGCTATTTTACAAATGTAATGCCTTTTAAAAAGAATACCTTTAATTGGGTTAAGCATTTTTTTGTAGTAGGAGTTGCAGACAAATCAGACTGAAAAGAATTGCAGTGACGTTTCTGTTGTACCTTCCTCTTAATTTCAGATTCTGATTCTGACTCTGACTCTTCCGTGTTTTCCATTATACTGTCTAGGAGGAAAGAAATAAAAAAAGCTGTTTATAAGAAGTATCTGCTCATATGTGGTTAAGCAATACAATCAACATGTTTCTCCACATACATTAACTTGAATTAAACACGAAGACTATTTTATACAGTCTACGCTTAATTTCATTCACATAAAGAACTGTCTCATGATCTTCTGTATAAATACCCCAAATAATGTTAAAAAATATTTTAGTAGTACTATTTCAGAATTTCTCAGTGACATTTTTTAGCTTAGTAACTTCAGAGGAAGCTTTGACCTTGAAAACCTGTAAGAACTTTACAACAACTGGAACCAAATCTTTGCTCATGAAAGGAAGAGAGTGTCAGCTAGATGATGATGATGGTGGTAATTTTCACAGAAAGACTACTGCAAATGCATTTAGAATAACTGGAAATAATCTGCCTAGTTTAGGATTTATTCCTTCAACATAAGATGCAACAGCATAGTGAATTACAGTGCCATAGCCTGCCTCATATCTGGGGCACTCCTTTTCAAATTGGAAAAAGTCTACGAAAAGGGATGGAATCAGTTAGTCTCCATTAATGCACAAAATAATCTCCTTAAATCAACAACGTGTACAGAGGTAGATTTTCCTGTAAAAGCCGCTTTGCAAAATGTTATAAAACATTGACTTATTTCAGCTTAATTTCAAAGTCCTATTTAGTTTTCTAACTACATTTAATTACAGTCTTCGTATTAGAACTTTGAGGGAGCTTTTTTTTCTTTTTACAGCTTTGTGAACACTTTTTCGATACATATACTGATAGACTTACAAATAACCTACTCTTAGAAGATACCTCAAACCTAAAGAACAATTTCTTTTGAAAAAATGAATAACAGCAGCATTTTTAATGATCTTATTTTTGCATAGATTAATGGTTATATAGTTCTATTTTATATTAACATAACATCACAGTAGAATAACTGGCCAAATACAGATGGTTTAGCAGATGACCATAGCAGGTTCACAGACTACATGTATGTGCAGTTAGAAAGCTCAATACTTCAAACATAGTGATTTTGTCCTGTTTCACAATTTCTACTCCTTAAGACAAATTGTATTTTCTCTCTTGCACCAGATTGCACTCCTGGAAGGATCCCTAAGCAATGAGATGTCAACGTATTTCAGGTGAGCTACAGGGGAGTCCTGACAGTGGCAGTTCTACTCACTGCCTCAGTGCATGAAAACACTTCTTACAAAGGGGTATTTATCATGCTACATTTTGCACAGAATAATGATGCTACAGAAATTTCTCTACAGTAACTCAAGAACAAGCTGGGAGTCTGGGACTGGACTAGATAATTCTCAGAGATCCACTCCAAACTCAATGAGTCTATGATTTTAAGCTTTCTTCCCCATGTTCATTTGTTTTAAAATAACTGACATTGAGCTTAAAATTTATTATAAAGAAGGATATAAATAAATATTCTAAAAATGTGCATAGGTTACACAAAGGTTGACATATCCTTGCTCAAAGTAGTTTTTGAAAAAAATATATTGTTCAAAATAAATGAGAACTCTGAAGATAACTTACCCACTCCTTGAGGCCGTGGTAACCTTATGTGGTCTGCTTCTACTTTCTGAAGCTGAGGGGGATACTCTTTTCTGGAAAATATATTTGATATATGTTTTTTTTTGATAAACATCATTATATTTTGCCAGAATCATATGCTAACAAATAAATCCAAAATCTATTTGAAAGTTATGAATAGGAAGAAGTATTTATTTGAAATACTTTGAAATGCTTTGAAATATTACCAGAATGCCAGGAACAGCTACAGTAAAGGTCTTAGAAGTGTTTCTGATCTAAATCCTCTTTGACGGTTATTAATAGTTAGGAGTCTCTCACTTTCAGAACAAAGTCTTCCAGGACTGATGCCTGTATGAAGTTCTCCTCCTCCTCCTCATTCATAGGTATTTTAAAAATCCAAATATAGAAACAACTATTATTTAAATATTAAAGTAGATTCCACAGTTTAAGATCCAGAACTTAAAAAACAGGAAGAGAAAAGACAAAATAAAAAGGAAAGAGATCTGATGCCAAAAACTGCTTTGGCCAAAAAAATAAAAAAGACAACTCCAGTAGAAGAAATAGCTCCTACGTAGCTGTTTAAAAGTATAATTAGACAAATCAGTTGACAAGAGAAGTTTAGTTGGTATCATTTGCATAATATGTATTACACATTTTATGTATATACTAATACACACAAACCAATGTAGTAAGATTTTCGTTCAGTTTCCTGAACGGCGTCTTCGATTGACCCCTGACACGCCAAGCCGTGCCGCCACCACGCCGAGCCTTGGCGCGTTCTGCGCCGGGGCCGCTCCCTCCCTCAGCCGCCCGCCCTGCTCTGCAGCCGCAGGTCGCTGCTCCCGCTCGAGCCGCCTGCCCCTGCACACGGCGGCCTCCCCAGCAGCTTCAGCAGGAACCATTTTACCGGCGGCGTCAGCCAGTGCTATGGGCTGCAAATGGGTCAGCTTAGCCACACACTTGCTCTGCTACCGCTGAACACAGGGACAACAGGAGGGACAGAGACACAAACCAGACAAACAGCTGCAGGCAGCAAAATCTTCATCTAACAGAGCGAAATCCTTCAGACTCACCTGCCAAAACTCTGGTTACTGCTGAAACTGACTGCGGCACCTCATGTAAGTCTGCAGTTCTTTCTGTTTGTAACTTCCTAATGCACCGAGTTGTTAGGATCTTTGAATTATCTGTATTTGCGGCTCACATCTCACAGGCTCTCCCTCCTTTTACTATCAAGTGACCTACGTGGAGCAACATTAACCTACCATTCCTTCTGCAACGCTTCTTACCAAAACCGGCCCTCCAAAGGGGTTCGCCCACTACCACGCCAGACCCGGGGTTTACTACGCTGGGGGCCCAACGCTGTGAAGAAAATGTCGGGGAGAAGGCGGAGTGGGGGAACACGACGGCGGCCGCGCTGCGGCACGGAGCGGGGAGGAGCCCCCTGCCCAGCAGCGCCGAGGCGCCGCGCCAGGCGCCCGCGTCCCCCCGGGCCAGAGCCGCGGCCGCCACCACGGCGGGGCTGGCGGCTGCTTCGTTTTAAACCAGGCCTGCCCGACACGAACTGAACCAGAAAGAGAAACGCTGATACTTGTTTGTAAACTACGACTTAGGAGCTTTGGGTTTTTTTAAACGTTTTCTTTAAAAGTTAGAATTAGAATAGGATTACTCAACACATTTGGTAAAAATATAATCCTCTTAGATAGAGTTTGAATTACACATTACACAATGACAAGTTGTTACAACCAAAACATAAAAAATATTACATATGACATATATGGAAATAAATATACAAGGGCACATATTTATATATAAACATTTAAGTTTGAAATGTTTGATTCATATTTCAAAGAAGCAATAGCAAATTATTTAACAAAACTTAACTGAGGACAATGAAATATTGGAAATTTAGAAATTTGTAAATCAAAAAGTTTGACAATCCAAGGTCTAATATTTAAGTTACATTTTTTTTCTAGAGGTCTTACATGTTTTTACTGATTAACGTGCAACATACCTTTGCCTTTTAAAGATAAGAACTTCATCACTTAACTAGATTTTGTTAAATAATTTCTTGACAATAAATCGAGAGTACAGTAGCATTATTTATCCTTGTTCAAATTTGGGGGTATCGGCATAGGCTTACGCTGATACTTATTAAAGAGCCAAACGCTCGCAAAAACAAAAACAACAACAAACATGACCACAGGAGCTGGTATAAAGCGAGTATCTTACTTCTCCCAGAATAAAAGCCCATTTTTATTACTCATCTGTTCTTAAGGGGCCAACAACAGACAGTTAGCAGTAGTAGGAGTAAACACTCCAGTAAACAGTTCACTCATTTCTTCAATTATGCTAGCAGTACATTAAGTGAGTATATAGATCCTAAATCTCTAATCTCATTAAACAAAGATATACAGGCTTTCATTCCTCCATATATTTAAGCAACATTTGATCAGTATTTGACCTCACACACTTCTATCCATAAACAAAACTAAAAGACTGTGTCTGAAATCACACAGCCCGTATACAGCACAGCCCGTATCATACTGCCGGGTCTCAGCTTTCTCCACAGCCGAGCTCAGCCTCGAGCAACGTCCTAGTTCATGTTTGTACCATTTTGTTGCTCAGACAGTTGCTAACAAGATATATCACTCTTGCTTAATCTTCTTAGCAAGAATCAGATGTAGTGTCAGGATTTTTTTTTATGTCTCATAATTAAAACAGAGCCAGGCCCTTAAACGATACCACCTCCACAACCATGTCTTCCCATATTAGAAATACTATGTAATTCTTGCCTTCAACATAATCACTCTGAATTTCATTGTAGAAATTCAAAAGCAACTGTAGATCTCCAGTATCCAATCTGATCATTTACTTTTCCAGTATTTTTTTTTATTATTAACTTTTTCATTTTGCTAATTTGCCTTGCCATCACACAAGAAAGCAACATGTTTTACCCAAACAGAATAATATTACTGATTTAGTGTTTTCAGTACATAACAATTTGAATTCTGGTCACAGATTCCTGCCATACTTCTCTCCTGATGAATTGGATCTGACTATCCTCACTATTTTCACTTAAGGGTGGCACATTGAGCCCTGTGGCACCTTCCAGACAAAGTGAAATGTTGATCCTAAAGAGTCTTCTCTACAAAAACAAGCAAATAAAAACAAAAACAAACAAATAAAACAACAACAAAAAAAACACCACAAACCCTTGGGAACAGCCTTTGGCTAGACCAGACAGGAGGAACCCTAATGCAACATCTCATTCAAGCATATAGATGGCTGCGGGAATTTAGGATACACACGCTGCCGTCTTAGATCACACCTTGATTATTATCAGACTTATTATCAGACCTTGACCTTTGGCTCTGCTTGGCTGTGCTCAAGAGGAAGCCCCACGACACCACTGCCTGGAGAAAGCCTCTTGGTTTCCAGAGCTCTACATAAAAGTGCAGTAAGGCATGGCAAGCTAGCTGGTGAGGTGAGATTCACCTTCAATATGCCCTGCAGAAAAGCAGGGTGCAAAGTGAAAGGGTGGAAGGGATGGCAAGCACAAGCAGATGGGATTTTAGTGTGCAGGCTGGAAGGCCTATTTGGCTGAGAATGCCAGGAGTAGCAACAGCCCTTACTGTGATGGCAGTGATTAAAGTAAATTTAGGAACTGCAAACTAAATCACTATCCCCTGCTAGGATGGCAGTGAAAAGCAGAGAAGGAAGAAAAGAATATATCCAGTAGAAAGGGTATTTCATAACCACATGGTCATCAAGCAGAAGGTGTCCCTCTGGGAAAATTAATACCACCAGCATACAACTCAATTGACATACAGTATCAAATTAAAAATTTAAATTGCTGAAGAGTTAATTCTTCCTAACATAAATGAAACAGAGGAAGAAAACAGGAAAAAAGAACGTGAACTCAAAGCTAAGACAGAGAGCAGATGATCAAATCCCATATTAAAGGGCCAAAAGTAACCTGTCAGCACTCCTTTGATATTTCTTTCAGGCAATCACAAAGGGCAGTGAAGTTGAAAAGTTCATATGATTTCACTACTAAATTTAAGACAAATCTACAACATCCTGAATTCATACTGAAGAAATCTACACTTGAAATCTGCATTATTTTGTGATCTGTTGAATGTTAAGTATACAACATAACCAAGTAAATCTCGGTTATGAGCTTATACTGCCAAAAAACACTTCCATAGACAGGATATTTACAAAAACTAAACAAACTCATTACTATCAACAAAATATTTCCAGAAATCTTTAAATTTAAGCTATATAAAAAGAAAAATGCAAGCATGGTATTTCATCCTGTTCACAAAATACTGAAAGCAATTAAAACAGATACCAAAGGAGTGATGATCAGCCTTAGAGGATGTTTGTTTTTGCTACACATTTTCTGTTAATTGCTTTTACATTTACACTTCATGAATAGAACATGTACACAATAAACACAATCAGAAAACTTTAATGTTATTTAAACCAAGCTGAAACAATGGAAAATTGTTAAATATCCTAACAAAATATGCTTCAAAATCATTCTACTGCATTAAATTTACAGCAATGCCTTTTGAAGAGAGCAGTGAATTCTTATATTCCAGAGAGAATTGCAAATTACGTATTTTCACAATGGACAAAAACCCACAGCAATTTCCAGTAGGAATGTACCTGGAGATCACAGTAACACAGCACTATATACAGATGGATATGAAGGTTTTGTGGTCCACAAAGGCAAACAAAAAATCCGCAAAACATAAGCAGATATGATCACTGCACTGATTATTCTTTAACTAGCATTGATAAAGCACTTATTTGGTTAATTTTTCTTAATATTCATTGCCATGCTCATCAACAATAAGCTTACCTTTCCTTTCGATCCAGATTGCTTAAAATATGAAAAAAGAAAAAAACACATAAGATGCAAAGCCCCACATGGTATTAATTATTAAATTAAAAAGTTATCAAACAAACTTTTATTGCCTCTTGCACCCACACTGCAGCAGTTTTTAAAAAAACACTTAATATTCACAGCATTTTGGTAACAGTAATTAAAAATGTATAAATAAATGGTACTTCACAGCGAGCAAAGCTCAGTGGGCTACATATTATATTTTGTGCCATTTTCAGTGTACAAAATTTGATTTGAAAACTGAGACTGGCTCTCACTTAACTCACGTGGCAGAATACTGTTGTAAGAATTAAGATCAAGCCTTGCTTCCAATCCCTGACCACCACGCAAGAGGAGATCAAACTTGCATTCTCATTACCGCACAGCAATTTGTTTCCAACTCTATTTCAAAAACGTAAGAGTTTAAATTGTAGGGAAGGGAAAAGAAAATGCTACTTAAATATTTAGCAGAGGACATAAAATCAGCAACTGGTTAGAGACAGTAAAAGTCTTCAAAAATTACTTAAGTTAGGTCCATTAGTTTCAGGTGTGTCCAATCTAAGGCCAATAAACGTAGCAGCTGCTCACAGCTCCTGTCCTTCTACCAAGTCTGACATAACAAATAGGTCAAACCAGGCACAGCATCAATACACCTTAAATATGACCCCCGTACCACTCGTGGCTTTGGGACACATGCAGTGTGGAATACTTCCCAGCTATGTGGCTGCTTGCTCCCCACTACCACAACTTCTGTCACATGTGAATTACACTAAAACTACTTTAGAACAGACCAAATCCAAACCATGTGTCCTACTGTATTTTAGTCAAATAAAAATAAGAGTAACAACAATTGATTCTCTGTTCCTTTGCAGAAAGTGGAGACCCCTGAGAACACAGCAAAGTGCTACCCACAGGACTGGCACCATTGAAACCAAACCAGGTAAGACAGTAATCCTGATAATCCTACAGAGCGTAGTTTGAAAGAGCATTTACTCTGCACACTGTTGTGGATTCTGAGAAGAAAGCAAAAGGAATCTCAAACTGACTCCAAGCATTATCAGCTTCAGCATGGGGAGGCTCATCACTCAGTGTGGATGGAAAGTGGCCAAAAAATGTTCCGACCAGAGCTGGCCTTTTCAAACGATAATGGCCATTTTTGTGCAGGTTGCATCTAGCCAGACGCACAGCAGATCTGTCTAGAACCATACCCAGTATCTTTGTAACCATTGGCAGAGTTAATCCATAACTTGCACTGCCTGATTACAGTATTTCAAGGGTCACACAGGTATCAATTTTAAGTTTTAATGCTACAGAAACTTAATGGCAGAAAATAAGAATAAAAACAAAAAATCCAGAATGCCAGATGCTATGCACTGTCATTACACTCAACACGCCCTTTGCTTGCTTTCTCACTTCCACAACTCAGGAAAATTAGGAGATGAGAACCTGAATCCCAACCAGCCGTGCCCGGCAGGCCGGTTTCCCGCAGCTCCCGCAGCAGTACCCGCTCCACGTGCTGCACACACGCACTGCTCCAGGCCAGCTCCTAGAGCCGTCTGCCAACAGCACGAGGAATGAGCGGCGCACTCACTAAATGAAGCAAAATTAATTTGAACCACTACAGCATCAGTTTTAGCTACATCTGAAAACCTCTTGCGGAGATGTGAATGAGTTTTAGTATGACCCCAGATTCTGCTGAATAAGCTTGAATGAGATTTGTCAAAATACTATTTTGATGTGCCCAATTTTGTTTTATGGTATCTTATATTTTAAAGTGCAACACATATTCAGCCAGAAGTTAAATGCATCATCCATGTGAAACACAGTCAGAAAAAAAAACAGATGAGAAAAGTAACACATGGCACACACCACAAGTTCCAAATTAATTTGAAATAGATTAAAACTGAATTTCATAATTAGTCTGCCCTCATGTGTCACCATTCCCATTCAAAGAATCCTATAAAAAAAAAGAATATGTAACATCTGTGCCAGAGACTCAACCTACACTGAACTAACTTAATTGTGTTCTTATTTTAATTTATCCTTTAAATAAGCCAGCGTAGATTTAAGAGCAGTACGTTAAGCTTGTTAAAATTACTTCCCCCATCTTGCAGCTGATCTCCAGACTATAAAAACATTTTATACAAATCTAAACAAGACCAAAGAAGAAACCCAACTTTGTGTTACCTGTAAATTATTATGGAGGAAACCTCCAAACACCTTGGAAGGCATTTTCCAATGCGACCAGTTTTTCTTTACGTCAGTATACCAAATACTTTTATTCTTGGTTTGCACATTTTCCGCACCTACTCTTTTATGAACAAACACCACTGAGTTGAGCTTACTTTTAACCTCAACTATTAACTATTATCAGTAAGAACTAAGATGATAAAAATTCTCAAACAATTTAAAATAATCAAGGAATTACCCACTTAATACATACTGGGACTCCGTATTATGAAGGGGGTTACATAATCCTCTTTATTTTTTATTCTGACATATAATGTCCTATGATACATAAATTTATATTTTCCAGATGGAGTAGCATTAACAGCTCTTTTACCTAATAAAAATAATAACAGCAATGATAATACTATTAACATAGTAATAATTAATATAGTAATATTAGTTAATAAAAGTTAATAATTAATGATAGCAATAAAAAAGTATGGTAATCAGGAGGTCATATTCTGTTGTCAAACAACTAGCTCTAAAAACAGATTCAAGATCTTTTAAAAAGTAACCAGCTGAATCAGCTTGCAAAAGCTAATACTTGAATCAAACATCCATTGTGAGGGTCCTCTGTAAAACTTATTGTTAAATACCGAAGATAAACCAGCCCCGTAGACTATGCTGTTCTGATATTCTCCAGTAGGAAAACATTACTCGAGATTTTTATGACTATTTCTTACCTCTGAGACTCTAAAAACAGTCAGGAAAAGAGTTAATTGTCAGTTTTTAATATAAGTAAAATACAACAAAAGTTTTTTAAAAAAGAAGATTGGAACAGAACAGTTGGAAACTGAGACACTATCATATGATTAACATAGACATTATTCAAATTGATTTTATTTTGCATTAGTTTTCTTTTTCCTGTCACGCAGAAGTCACTACCACTCTGGACCTTTCAGGCTCATAAAGAAGCAAGTCTCACAGGTGAGAGGGGCAAGCAAGAAAATCTAACATCCCCTAGGGATTCAGATTAAGACATTATGGCCAGATTCAACTCTCCTAAATTTAAGTAACATGTTAAGCTGACGAACCTAGAAATTAGTCATTTCAGACCAACACGCAGGGAACCAAGAAAGTACAGTCTCACATGATCTTGGTTACTTTAAATCATTCTGAGTGGCAATGCAGATTAAGTTTTTATCCCTTAGAATTAATCCCTCTCCTCCTCCCCCCTGCTACCTCCAAAAAATGTAAGTGAAAATGAAGGGCACAACTGCCCTGCAGGACACACTCTTTCCTCAATGGAGTATTAAGCAAAGCAATCCCAAACAGGACTGTATGCCAGAAGAAAAGAACCCAACTGGCTCAGCCTAACCCTCATGAGCAACGTAAACCCCATCTTTTAGTTTAGTTCCCAGGAAAAGCTCTGCTCATCCTCTTCAGTTTCCTAAAGCTCACTGGCATATGAAGAAGCTTAAGATCCTTACTGCTGCACCTACTTGTACTACGGAAAAGTCCACACTATTCCATTTAGAAATAATAATATAATTTGAAAATGGAGCCCCACAACGTGGTTCTTTAGTGCCAGGAGTGTAAAACTTTTTTCAGTTTATGCCATACTGCCCCAATATAAATTTGAATCACACCCTTCACTCACCTTAGTGCAATAGCTTTGTTATTCTGAAGACAGCAACGAACGTGATGAAAAAGGGATAAAAAGGAGGATGCTGCCTACATACGACTCCATTACTCCCCCCAAATTTACACAAAATCCAGACGAATAAGAAAGAGGATGGCAACTATGCAATGCAGATAGGATGAAACACACATACGAGGCAGTAGAAATCCATGAAATACACAGATAAGGAGCTCTAAATGAACAAACCTTAAAAGAAAACTTCTTAAAGGATCAGTTAATTTGTTTAAATGTTTACAACATATGTTAGATGCAAAAAGCCTGTAAAAAAAGACTTTCAGGAAAGGCTCTGAAAATCTGACCTGTTTCTTAGAAGGAAAAAAAAAAAAAAAAAAAGATTGTGGATATGTATCAAGGCAGTCCATCTTCTAGTTAACAAACTTTGTCTATTTACTAGGAATTAACAGAAGTCTGATCAAGTTCAAAAACCAAACAAAAATTACCCAATAAAATGTAATTCAGCATAGCAAATATGTCATCCCTTATCCTGCATGCTACATATTTTCTAAATATTTTCTAAATATAGTCACATTGGTAGGTGTTTTCCTACTGAGTATATGCCATATTGTGCTTTAAAATTAGCACTCTCTAAGGTTATCCGACAGTAAGCCTTACATTGTAAGCCTTATGAAATTTCATTAATTATGACAGAAGTTTACACACAGATGATCAAGAATGCATCATATAATGTACCTCTGCTTCTTTCAAAAACCTTAAAAGGGTCATGAAAATGTTTACATAGAATGCTGAAAAGGACTTTTTCAAACTGGCTGTCAGAAGGAACAAATTTATTTAGACTTACCTTTGGGCTGCTGTTTTTACTACTGTTGTCTGTGCATGGGCATGGTGAAAACGTCTACCATGTACCACAGTTACAGGACAAGACATATTCTGAGCATTTTCACTGCAAAAGTAAAGAAAAAGAGTTCAAGATAAGGTTCTGGTATGTGATTTTTTCAGAAATACTTTTTCAAAAAAAAGAAAACAATTAGAAAATATTTTTTCCCCACTACACCTGAATTATATAAATTGAGAATGCACCAGTACAGCCAGATGAAGGCACTCAGCTATTCTCCATTGCTAGTTCCACAAAAATCCTATATCTTTTCAACTCATAATTCTGTGGCATTGTTTTCTACAGATTTATTGCCATTTACAATTTTTGCAATAACACAGTTCTTAGTTAAATATTTTCCCATTGCAAGAGAGATCAATACTGAAAATTACATAAGAACCTAGAAATGAATTATTTTAGCTGTGCCCAAATCTTGTCCATTCTTCTAAAAGCCCAAAGTACTACCCACATGGCAGATCACTAGCCATTCAGCCAGTATCTGGTCTCAGGAAGTCAATGCCAGACTTCCAACTGTTTTGTAATTTCTTCCATTATTTTACTGCTTCTTTAAACAATCCTTCCATCACTAGGAAGTCAGTATTTAATAACTTACTAATCTTCCTATCGTATTTAATATACGAAAAAAATATTATCTCAGAATTGCCCAAGAAGCTGTGAACCAGTTCCTAACCCCTCCTTTACAATCCCCCGAAAGACCAAAGTGAGCAAACTGCTCTTTCATGTTTTTATCTTTTTAGTTTAACACTACACACTCTTCATTTGTTGCCTTCACAAGTTAAAAATCTGAAGTTATCATGGAATTTCTGACTGATCTTCACCATGAGCATTACAGAAAAACACCCATTAAGACCTATCAAAAGACAGAACTCCTTCTCCTAGGACACGAAGTTTAGAATCATGTATGTTCTCAGTTAGTAATTCAGCTTCTCAAAATCTGACCTAACAGCCTAATAATAATTCAGTCACCAACTGTGCAGGAGGCCAAAGTGACCACCAGCAGCTCTCAGATTGAGACTTCGTCTCAAACCTTTGCTCGCAGAATGACCACAAACCCAAGCAAACCAAGTGACCAAAATCAGAAGAGGAATCACACGTTTGGTAGTACAAGTTTTAACCAAACACCAAGTTCACAGCAGTCTACTCCCATCCTTTCTTCATCAATAAATTCCTTTATTAGCGATTTCTTACTAAGAAGCAGGGGGTATTTATATTTTGCATTTAAATTCTGCATGCAGCTCAGTACTCAACCAAAGGTGAACTGCTGTTTTAAATTTGGAACATGGGACCTTTGTAATGCATGCAACGAATTTATTTTTTTTTGCAGATGTCTTACAAATCATGTGAGGTTTGGGGTTTATAATGTAGTATTTGTCAATGGAAGGTATTCCCAATCTAAGTGAGAAGACCTCTGACCTAAATGCTCCAACTGCCTAAAAAAAAAAAAATCTCTCAGAAGTTATTTACCTTCAAAACAAAATAAAATCCAAACATTCTTCTGGAATTTCAGAAGAAACACACACACACAGAGTCAAGTATGACTGCTTGAATAGAAAAGGGAGAAAAAAAGCTATGTAGTAAGCCTGGGCTACATTACAAATCCTGCAGTTGAGCAGGAGATTCCAGATTCACAGCACTAAAGGGAATCATTTTTAAAGGGTTAGGAGTACTCAGAACACAACAAACAAAAAGAACACGCACAGACTTTTTCACCATTAAAACAGAGCAAAGAAGTCGTGACAGCTTTGCAACAGCATTTTATCTGTTCTAAGATAATATTTGAGACTACACTTCCAAGGAATAAAAGCAATAAAAGTATTTTATTACTTTATCCCAAGGAATAAAAGTAACATGGATGACTCCACAAAAAGACCAATCTGAAAGGGAAGGGGATTCAGAAATCTGTATATAATCATATGTATTTGTTGTGTGCACTAAAAATAAAGAATGAAACAGAAAAATGTATTTAGATAGCATAAATCAAGGATAAACAATGAAGTACAGTGCTAATTTCTTAACTGACATACAAAGAATAAAAACGAGATAGAAAAATGTATCCATGTAATGAGCTAGGAACAGCTGCCAAGCTACCGGTTTATTTGCTTATTCAAGTCGTTATGCATGCTTAAAAATAACAGGCACTTGGGCAGGGACAAAAACTTCTAACAAAACATTGCCATTATTAAATGTATTTCATATAGATATATAAAAGATTATGCTCCCAATAACATTCTCTTTCTCTCTCTATATATATATATTTCTATATTAAAAAAAGGCCAGTTTCCGAACAAAAGAATGGGATAAAAAAATATATATGTACACTCTTCACCAAAAAAAACCCAGTGAAGTCTTTTTAATAAATGGTCATTCTCTTCAGACTCATGCAAGAGGTAGTTTACGTGTTATACTGGACATGTAGGCAGTGCTTTCGCCTTAGGTTTATGTGGGCAAACCCTATACAACAGTACTCTAAGGGCAAAGGTAGATTTTTATACAGTGAAAGGACAGGAATGATTAAATTTTCGTGCCTTCATTGTGAACATTTAGCTAGAAAAGAAATCATGAAACTTCAGGCTACAGAAGAGTTAGTTACAGGAAACAGAATAAATTGTAAATGTTGTAAAATGTTAAGGACAAACAAGTTAATGTGGGAATATTTATTCAAGACACCTAGTATACAACTCTTCATATCTTACAAGCCTCCAACAGCCATTACACGTACTCAAACAATTCCCTATCCTAACGCACTCTGGTTATAATAACAGTAAGTCAATCTGCTGTGAGTGCATAATTTTAGGGATCCACTGTTTGAAGTTCCACTGTTATCTGACAAAATTAAGCCACAAAAAAAACCAAGGATGTAGCATAAGAATATATTTTGCTCACCTAATTAGCTAACCTATTGTTTGCACGGTCCTTTCAACAGCAGAATTCAAAAAGCTCCCCAGTTAAGAAAGAAAAAACAAACAAACAAACAAACAAACAAAAAATCCTGACCCTCTTTATCAGTTACAGAAGCACATTCAGAAGCTGTGGGACTTAGGCTTTTTTTTTTTTTCCTCCCTATTTTTTTCCCCAAAGACAATGTATGAATTTAAGTAAATGTGCTACGAGAAAAACAAAATCAGAGCAGTATGTACCACATTAGTTTAAAATAGTATGTAAAATGTCATCTAGGTTTTGAAATTTGACAAGACAGATTGACATCTGTGAACAGGCTACAATTAAAGCAAAGACAGTCATAAATTAGAATTCTTCCAAAGTATGGAGCACAACTCTTTTGTATCAAGGTGAAGGATCAGTCCACATAATCCAAATTCTGGATTTATTCTCCATACATCAGGTTAAATGATCAGAAGGCACAGGAGAGGACATGAATAACACAGTACTTATTAAGTTTATTTTTTGAAGGGATTCTGATGATACAGTCCTACCAACGAATGGTGCTCTATTGATCGGCACAAATATGACATCAAAGACTTTTCTGGCTCAGCTATGTATTTGATGACTGGCCCATGTATCAGTAAGTTACCTTATGATCTTTTCCTTTCTGAAAAAAAGGAATTAAATTCATGGCATGTTAGCAATTCCAAAGCGACAATCCTGAATGAAATAGTGATGATCCTGAACTACAATCTAACGAGCTAGAATCACAGAGATGGTACTAGAGACCCAAGCCTCTAAAACAGTTCTAGTCAGTGGCTCCTAAACCATATCACATCTTGCAGCAAGAAAAAGAGAAAAGACATCCCAGCTTAGTCTTGGCAATGCACAGTCATGTGGAAAGCCTTGGTGAGAAAAAGAAAATAATTCTTCTACTACGCAGCACTCTAGAGAGGAAAAACAGTAGCACATGCAGACCTTGGTCAGGTACTGGCATGAGAGGGAATGCTCCAATTCAGTCCATTCTAGTCAACCTTCATTAGTAAGTGTGACCTAACATTTTGGAAGAGGACAGTCTCAGTCTTGACCTCTATCTTTGTTCAGCAGTACAAAAAAGTGCGGCTTCCTTAAACACACAGCAGATAACACAGAGGTATTGTACACTGTATACTTTTAGCATAATGTTGGTTCAGCAAACAAGTAATTGCAAGACTAAATTCTGTACCTCAGTTTCTTGCTATTTCCCATCATGTTGAGGCCTATTGAGTTCCCTTTAAAAAGTCTCAAGCTGCCAGCTTTGCCTCGCCTTGCGTATGTTTTTATGGAATCGCCACTGGTGCCAACAGCTCCAGGCCGACATCGAAGTGACTGTAATGACACAATTCACATATGTTAAAAAAAAAAAAAAAAGCTTGTTCAAAAGTTTAAAAGGAAAAAAAAAGAAAAATATTAACATAAATATTATTTTGTTTATTTAAATATTTATATATATACACACACATATATACATTTGTGTATTAAAATTAAATTTGCAATTTTATATATCATCATTTTCAGACTGCTTGTGTACTAAATTTTATGTAAATCTACCCAAAAGCCAATTTCAACGTAAGTCCTGTCTTCAGTTTCCTAACAACTTTGTAAATAGCCTCTATTTAAGAGCAACTTTAAGAGTTCATCTGTCTAATATAATCTTTTTTTTCTTTTTCCTGGATATCAGACTTTCATAATGTATCAGGATCCCTCCCATTCCTCCTATCCAAGCAGATCATTTATGCTGGAAAATAACATCACATCTAAAACAGCTTTAAGCCTTTCAGGAAAACATGGATGCTAAAAAAATTAGCAAAGCTAATCCGCTCCACACCATGACATCCTTCAATAACATGGCTGCATCCAGCTATGTTTCAGAGACAGAGTAAAGGGACTGGCATCTTTAGGGCAAATGGAAAATGGGAAGTGCAGAGGGAACAAGAACTTTTCAAGAAGGCTGCTGCTACAACACACTTTGCCTCATAATCCCACGCACGGTGCGGTAAACACAAAGTCCCTGTGGAGGGGACACCCTGCAAACACACAAGTGTCCATAGCACTCAATGTGCATCTGTCCCACAGAATCAAGATTAAAACAGCTCCAGTTTAGACTGGAGTTGTTGTTTCTCACACTCCCTCTCTTAATCTGGGACAAAGCCCTTCCTTACTAGGGTAAACACAACATACTCATATTTTCAGAATAATACAAAGCATCGTTGCAAGAATGAAGTATCTCAGTGCTGATCAGAAAAACACAAAAAGCACAGTTCTTGCCTGTGCATCCATTCCTGTAAGAAAAATAAATACATGCACGAAAAACTATGAATCTCATAGTGACTAATCATGAGAATAATACTTTCTGTAATAAAACATGCTTTATTTTTTATAAATGTGTATTGTTGTGTACAAATGTATGAGTGGTAACTGTTGAAACTTAAAACTAGTCAGTCATTCATGCTAATATTTTCAGATTACAACACAAGCAAGACCCCTGAAAATCAGAGCAGCAAGAACAGTAAAGGTCCGTAAACGGCTTGAACATATGTTGCAAATAACACAAACTTTCATTTTTAGCATGGCACAGATTATTATGCAACACTGTTTAGGAATCAAACAAGCTTTGGAGATGCATTTCACCACTAGACTAACATAGGGCACTTACCTTTCTTTCTTCGTTTGGACTGAAGGGCCCATCACTGTCATCTATGCTGAGCAGGTTTGCCTCACTAGACAGTTAAGAGTGGGAGAGAAAAGCAGACTCACTGTAATGCAACAGAGCACCAGCAAAAACATTTTTAACCTACATCAAGTCTTTTTACTTCCCTCTTCAAATGTGTATCACATACACATCACATACATGCAGCCAAAACAACGGGAACATTTAAGCAGGGAACACAGTAATCAAGATAAATTATGTTAACTTAAATTTGAAGTGTATATGTCATTTCAGAAACAGCAAAATTAAAAGAATATACGATTAATTCAAAATAGAAAATACTGGTTTATCTTCAGCATTGCTATGAAAGCTTCTATAAAGCCTTATGCATAAAGGAAATCAAATATTAAATTAAACCTACAAAACACAGAATTATTTTGTTAATAAACAGAAGTATGTAATTTAAAATTGTCAAACTTTATAGTGCTTTGAGGGAGAATTTGTATATTAAATATTATCACATGTCAATTACTGCCAAAGTATGCCTTCCTAAAATAGCATATTCAATTTAGTTCAACTGCTCATTAAAATGCATTTCTTCAGTACTTCTATATCTGTAACCCTCAAATATTATAATCTCAAAGAAAATACCTAAAAATACTCTTAATATGAAAGTGCATTCTGTTCAAGAATAGGCAGATATCCTCCAACAATCCTAAATATTAAAAATAAGACCATAATCATAACCTAATCTGGTTGCTATCAGAGTAACACATTCTCACTTCCAGTCTACTCTCTTCATCTACTCAGTATGGTCCCTGGTAAGGCCACTGCTCACTTGCTAAGAACAAAATCCCACAACTTTGGGCCAACTAGTAATTGTGAGATTTCGTTTTTTAACTAAAAAAAAAAAAAAAGCAGTACATGCAGTTATGCCAGCAGGTCCAAGGAAGCAGTTAGAGTTTGGGAGGGGACAGAGAAACATGACAATGAAGGTGAAGGTGGAAACATTTTTAGCTGCAGGAGTAACATTTAGCTGCAACATATGCAGTGACTTAAGCTCTACATAGACCCTACTGCCACTCAGTCCTTCCTGCTCTAACTCTTACGTCCTAAAAACTTCCAAGCTCAAGATTTCTCTTCATATTACAATTGACTTTTACATAATACACATACTCAAGCATCAAGTACAAGACAAAAGCTTTTTAGTCATAAGGTAAGACCAGTTCTCTGAAAACTCCCTAGGTAAGAACATGCACATGGCTGGTTTTGATACGGGAAGAATAATGGAAATTTCTTGTTAATAACAATTAGCTGCTGGCACTGCTGTATTCTACTTACAGATCTCAAGAGTTCTAGGGGCTTAACAGTAAAAAGAAAAATGGCCTGGATTATTATTCTCACTAATTTCCAATTATAAAGTATCATAAACACAGGTGAATAGAGGAGATGTACTTCCTCACAAACTGCCCATGGTATTAAAATTTACAGCTCTTGGCATCCAGCAC
Source organism: Microcambeva ribeirae (assembly GCA_035222435.1). Classification (NCBI taxonomy): domain Eukaryota; kingdom Metazoa; phylum Chordata; class Actinopteri; order Siluriformes; family Trichomycteridae; genus Microcambeva; species Microcambeva ribeirae. Next base: position 16,954 of record JAYECN010764999.1, on the reverse strand, counting down.
GGCAATAACCTGGACAAAATCACTTCACCTCTTGATACTCTTTTCCTTCTACAGCTCCAGTTCCAGACTGTACAGAAATCGGGGTCAGTTTCAACAGGTCCCTCTATGGGGTCTATTCTTTTAGGCCTCCAAGAGACCACAGTACAGAGACCCTTGTAACCAAGGGCCTCCGAGGGGTAACAGACAGTAAAGGAGAAAAACACTGCAAAAGAAAAATCACTAAATCTCACCGAATAAGAATAACTCTTATGATGCAAGTAAGATGACATGACTAGAGAAATATTTGAGAATTGGATGTTTTTAAAGTATTTTTAGATTTTACGGAACATGAAATATATGCATCAGTACCAAAAGTTTGTTTTTTCAGACAGCAAAATACATAGCAACTGAGGAATGTTTGTATTGCCTGATTACGCTTGCCTGCCTAAAGCATATCATCTATATAGACATAGGAAAAACACGATTCCACTATACCACACACGCACAGACGGACAATAACATCTTAAATTACTGAAACAGGCTCAGGGAGGATACGCCTCTGTGATTTTTCACTGATTTTCACATTAGAACATAATCATTTAAATGCAAATTAAAGTCACTAAAGTCACTTTAATTGTCACTGAAGTCATATATAATCATGCATGTACATGATTAAGTGATTTAGATAAATAAGACTTCTTTCCAAGGTGGAGTTTATAATTATGCATTTAAATTCAGGTACTCAACAGAAAAAGATACTATTTATCTAACCCTATTCACTTACTTGTTTACAGTTTAGAAGCTTAAGAATGGTGCAATAGCATCACTGGAAAACAACTCAAAGCTGAAATTGATGTTGATGCTTGGTATTATACTCCAAAGAGCTGCAAATGTGTATTTCTATCAAGTACCAACCAATCAAGGCATTAACAGAGTCCTCATAGGTTTAATCTAAGAACAGAGCCTGCCCTTTAAATGGAAAAATGTTCTCTTGGGCTAGTTCAAAACCAAATCATTGTGTGTTAATTACTAGGGCAAAAGGCCATGCTGAGATCCCACACCAGGAGGCTACAATGTGCAACACCCACCCAGTCACTTACTGGAGATTAGTAGGGTGTTTTTCTACATGAATATGAAGTTACAGGCATTGCTAATGAACAGCAGCATAGTCAATAAACAACAACACTAAAACAATGCCCTTCAAATGTACTTATTGAACAATACACTCAAAATATGTAGGGGAAGTGGGAGGGAAATCAAAGTTTTTTTTTTTCTGAACAATTACCTGGAGTTGAAACCCTTAACAAAAAGGTTAAGTGAAATTTAGAGAGAAGGAAGGATACCTCATTATCAAGCTGATTATTTTCTAAAGATTCCAATCAATACATCAGCTCAATATTTATACAAAGGAAAAATACTTCAGAAAAGCAAAACATGAAAACTTTTTAAAAGAGGTGTTCCCAACAAGGCTTGCAGTGCCATTAAGAAAAAACTAGGGAAAAAAAAAAAAAGTATTATCAAAAATAAATATTTGGAAAGCTTAAATTAGACAGTTGTTTGGAGGGTCTGTGGCAGGGGCAACTGTCTGAAATGGTTATCAGAAAATTGGTAAACAAAAAAGGTCGGATCTTCAGTTTAAAACAATCCTACGAATTTTCATAGGATTCATTCAAAACTATCTTTTTACCTATATCTGCATATAAGAGTCTAGGGAATTCATAGGTATGAAATAAGAATTACTTATGCAGGAAGGTAATAAAACTTCAGTACATCACTATGGGAAAATTTTAATAGTATTGAATGGAATGAGCAACCACTCAGAAATACTACAGCAATCAGACTTAGTTATATAAAACATATGTCCTAAAATCAGCTTTCCAAAGATTTTTTAGCATCACTCCCCTATACTTATTCTCATTTTGTGCACTTAGATCATCTAGACAGAGTGGAAAACAGCAGCAAATTTTTAGAAGACTCAAACCACTATACTTGCAAATGCCTATTACTTTCATTTTTCAGGACAAGTAAAATTGCAAATCCTGATCTGCCACTACACTTGAAACATATTACTATATGCCAGAAATGGATGTTAAATTGCCAAACTAAAACATTCTTGAGAACTGACCAAAAAGTGGTCCTAATTTGTGATTAAGTTCTGTTTTAACAAAAGGTCTTAACACTTACTTCATACTCAATGAACTCTTTGCTTTGCTTCACACTCAGTGAACCACTACTTTCCTATCCCCCTCCTACAGAGTATTTGGCACAATAGTATCTCCAAAAATTTTTACTCTGAGGTGGTCTCCTAAGATTATTAGAGAGGCCAAAATGCAGATCCTTACAAGAATTTTTTTCATATTAACTACAGGATTTAGTGTCTACTCACTAAATAACACTTTGAGCTTTCACTCTCCAAATATTTGAGAACCACAAAGAAACCTAACATAAAATTAAAAATTCCAGTCCTACAATAGTTACCACTTCGATGTCAAACATTTTCATGACACTGGATGATCTCAAATACAGAGATCTCAAATACAGAGATACTTTTCAAATACTTAGGTTTCTCGTGCATTTTTCACACATGAAATTCGTATATATTTCTTTATATATACACACATTATATATATTTTAAAGAACAACTATAAGGTTGAAAATACATATCAGTAACAAAAAACGTTACAGGGACAAATTATTTATTCTAACCGCACACATTAGGTTTAAGCTCTGGTAGAATTTCAAATACACTAAAGAAATAAACTACAAGGAATAAAGTCAGTCTTAACTTCATCCCGTGAGATAAACACAAGGCAGAAAAACCTACAGTCTTTTAGGCTCAGTTTTCCCTTGATCTATGCCTACAGTTATCAAAATATCCTAGTCTTAACCATGAAGTGATGGATAGTATGGTCACTAAAAGAAAAAAAATGAAATTGTGCTAGTAGTCTTAAGTGTATCGTACTCTGCATTGTAAACCCCATATTCACAGGGAACTTTACATTATACTGTAATTTAATATGGAAACACTAGTTAAAAAAAATCAATTATTTCAAAATATTTTTCTTACCTGCTGAAGCCTTTACAGCATTATATATTGTTGCTTATTTAGAAATTACAAAAAGGTATCTCTATATACATAGTCACTTACACTTTCAATAGCCTAGATAAAAGTATCTTACTCTTTCTCTGTGTCTCCTTCACTTTCTTCAGCATGATCAAAGCTCCAATTATTTTTAAAACCTCCATCTCTCTTGGATTGTGATCTATCCAAAGCTGAAATGAGAACAAGTTAAGGTAAGTCTTGATTTCAAGCCAAGTTATTAATCAGCACAAACCAGAGGAGTAAACTATATGTATGTATTTTGCCTGGGTACTTACTTTGTTGATGTCAACATTTAATTATCATTTGACAATAAGTTAATCAATGGAACAGTGACTTATTTTCCTAAATAAATACAAGTATCTGTCAACATCTTGATCACTAATGTAAGTGGTTATTATTTAATTAAACATTATGAACTGAGGCAGTTTTACAAGGCTTTTGACAATTTTATAGACATCTGTAAATCAAAGGTTCCTCTGATCATATGAACTACACACATGAGCAGAAAGACTCCTCATGTTATTTCAAGTCTAATGCCCAAACACAGACTTACTTTTTCCATGCAAAAGAAACTGCTGGTTTTAAAAGTTCCAAATACAATTTTAACATAATACACCTTTTATAATCCAACATCTGCTGCTGATGTGAATTGAAATCTGATGCTAAGCCTTAAATTACATAAAAATCTGGACAGCCTGAGAGCAGCCATATCACATCAAATCACAGATCCATCCCCTGCAATATTCAGTGTGGAGATTTTCCTACTCTATGACGGCATGAGGAATTCTTAATTGACAGAGATTCAGAACAAGGAAACAAGGCTCATTAAGGCACCATTCACCTGGGCCTTCATTACTGCCACTAAGAGCTGCCTCACTAAAATTCTGTTAAACAGATTAAGCAGCAGCTTCAATTCCAGTGTAATTTGTATCTTGTCTCATTACACTTTTCTCTTTGTAACTGGAAAAACATTTAGAAATCATGAAAGAAAAAGATAATATGGTAGCCAACAACAACAAGATGGTAGCCAACAGATGCCTAGGGAAAAGTACAAAAACAGGGCACATAGCACTATGTATCACACACAAAACCTCAGTTTCCTGCTATTTGCAGCTACTAAGGACTCTGAGCCAGACGTAATGTTTCTGTGCTTAAGAGCCTTTGCTAGATTTTCTTCACAACTGCTTTTTTAAATCAAAATTACTTTATACAATCATCAGCATCCTACAGCAAATAGTACCCCGGCTTAATTATGTATTATATGAATAAGTATCTCCTTTTGTTTGTTCTGATTCAATCTGGCATCTGCTGATCCTATTTGGTACTTGGCTCCTCTGGTTCTTGTATTATGGGAGACAATAATAAGCAATCCCTCCCTATTCACTCTGATTTTATATATTGTCATTGTGCTTTTTCACAGTCATCTTTTCTTCCAAGCTAAAAAATGTAGTTTAATTTTACTTCATGCAAAAGCTATTTTATTGCATTAAATCGCCCTCAACACTCATCCCCAAACTTTCTGTAGTTGTACCATATTCTCTTTCAGATGGAGGGGAGGGAATCCAGCACCATGGAATATTCAAGATGCAGACGTGCTGTGAATTTTCACAGCAGCAGCATGATATTTTCTGTTCTGTTCTCTACTCCTTTCCTAATAATTGCTAAGACTAGATTTGCTATCTTGACTGCTATGGAGAACTGCACTGACAATTTCATAAATGTAAGTACTGTAATCTCATCTTCTCATTCATCATCGTCTAAGGAGCAGTAGAGCCAATCACTGCACAACCAATTTAGGACAGATCCTCCTCCTTCCTACCGACTCTGTCCCTCACATTACTTTACGTGTACCTATGCTGAATTTAACATGCAATTTTTAACTCAAATCCTGGGCATTTTCTCCATTTTTTGCAGAAAGCACTCTTTAGAAGTAACCTAAGTAAAGCTTGTGATGTCAATAAATTCTGTCAGCTCAACGCTGAATCCCTTTTCTTAAATCTGCATCAACCTTAACACAGGTTCTTGTGGAACTCAACTGGGTACCTATTCTTTTAACAAAATTGTCCGTCTTTCTCCTCTGTTTTTGTTTGTTGATAGTTACTGGGGGGGGGGGTCCATTTTATCCAATCACAGCTCAGCTTCTCTGAGTCTTCAACCAAGGAATTTAGAGGCAATTATTAAGTTAATTCTGGTCTTTATTTCCATTCCTACCAATTTGGGTAGTATGGTCATAAAGCTGCCTAATGTGAAATTCCCCCAACACCTCCCACTGCCCTTTTGGTCTTTTAAATATCTAGTCTCTTATTAAATATCTTCTCCAGCTGTCATAGAAAGATGGTATTAACCAACAAGTAACGTGCCACAGTCAATAGCTCTCTTAGCTCCAAGTTCCTCTTTTTAAGTTTAATCCACCAGCTTTTTTATTCTTCTCTATTTTCGTAATTGACAAAACTTCAGCTTTAAGAACACTGACTTTTTATTTCAAGTGCACTCTTACACTACTCTTTGGCCATGCCAGCATTTGGGGGCCTTTTTTGAAGATTTTTTTTATAAGTAGCAGGCATTTGCTCTAAGCCTCCAACATCGTGTCCTTATGTAACTGCCAAGCTGCCATGACCAGAACGACAAACTTCGTATTTCTCCCTGTTCTGTGTGTGATGGGAAATGCATTTATTAGTCTCATGAAAAACAACTTTTCAGATAAATCACTGGATAATCATGAAAACCTTCCTCCTCCCCACGTGTAACAGTAAAGGCTTCAAGGTTTGTATTTCAACACACCGAAGCTTTTACAAGTCTTGAGGCTGCTGAGAGCATGTTTCTTAGTGTCTATCTCCAAGGTGCACCCTAAACATACAGTAAAATTGATGGTAAAAAAAGTTTGCAAGCAATCTAACAGAAACTGTTATTACAGAAATAAAGTATCCTGAAGAGTGTGGAATGAAGAAAACTACTGATGCACATAACAGAGATCTGTTATTAATATACCTGTTGATGTAACTGCAAAAAAAAAAAAAAAAAAAAAGCTACAGAATAATTAAAAAAAAAAATCAAATGTAAGTAATTTTTACAGGTATATCCTTTTTTCAGACCAATATAACTGGCAAAAGAGTATATTATACAGGCTTTACCATACAAATGCTTACAAATTCAGCCACCTTAACAAAGATACCATGGTGTTCAGGAAAAAGCCAAACTGATCTAAACACAGTCATAACCATTCACTTCAACTATGGAAACTTAAGTTAAAGTAAAATAAAAAAAACCTTACCATTTTTCTAATCTGTTGGTCAGCTAGAGTCATCACATATTACTGTTAAAGAGGATACAGGCACTCAAAAATTTTACACAGAAATAATTTGCTTTGCTTTCCTTATTGTTTTATTGTTCTGCCAGGTCAGCTTTTAAACAGCTTTTTATCTTCCAGTTCGGGTATGATGAGCTCTATCTGGTCAACTGTTCGACCACAGTGAAGCTGCATTTTGTATTTTGAAGCAAAGCTGCATGAACTACACACCCCTCACCTCCCACAAGCTGCTGCTTCGCCTCCTGTCCTGCACACGTCAGCTCAGCTGTTTCTTCACCTAAGAGCAATCCTGAGAATTGAGATGGATTTGCTTGAAAGTAACTTGGGGGAGAAGGGGGGAGGGAGCCAACACCAAAAGTTTCTTTGGCCAGAAGAGTTCCCTGCTCTGTTCAGTGACCCCACCAGACTGCAGCTGTGCCAGCAGCAGCAGGGAGCACCCAGGGATAGAGAGGGGTTTAATCATTAACGATGCAAAGAAATCTGTGCAGAACTACAGCCTAACCTGCATTTATTAGGTAAAGATTTACAGATCTACCGTTTAAACAATACTTCTACTTCCCTTCTCTAAATTTGCTGCAGAAAACCTGTCAAACTGATTTCCGTTGATAGAAAGTAGGGAACAGTCATAACCTGACAGCAAGATACTACATGAAGCACACCGGCAAATGCTTCATGTAAATTCATTATACAAAATATCAACACTCCTTAACACATTAATTTAATTTCTTACATAACTGACACAAAGCTCCCTTTCAGGAATATTACATTAACAGAAAGCCAGTGAGAAATGCAAAGCACCTATTCCTGGGCAAACAAAATTTAAAAAAACAGTATTTGCCTGTGGTCTGTAGCACTGGTCTGTAGTCCCAAGTATCCTCATTTTTAGAGGCAGTAAGTTTTTTCTTGAGGACACCCATCCTCATGAACAGTGTTGCATCTGCTATATGGTGGAAAAGGGCTGGACTCAGGAACACAGAGCTGCATACATTTGACCACTTGCCAAAGTCTGCTTGACACTTTCTGTTTACTTCTGTATCTGAGAAGTATTAACAGAGACTAACAGAGATAGAGAAAAGGAGAAGAGTACTAAGTATAGTAAATATTTTCTTTACAATCTCGTTAAAAGGCTTTTCCTAGGAAGATAGCGTGGTAAGGACACAACTAGGAATTAATGTTTCCTCAGCCCTTTGCGCTAATTCTCCTAGCAAAAAGTATCCCCAAGGATGCTGCTGATACAGTAGCACGAGCAAGCAAGGCACAAGTGCTTCAGAAGGGCTTCCTTAAGTACATTAGCAGCAAAGAAAATGCTGAGTGAGGCAGGGGTTATGGTGACGAAGGACAGGGAAAAGGCTGAGGCACCATACGCTCTCTGCTTCAGACTGCACTGGTAAAATCTGCCCTTCGGCCTCTCCTCTTCCCCATCTACCAGCAGAACCTGCATGAACGCAGCATCACTGCTGAGAAAGCTGCAGTGAGCGAGCACCCAACCACACGGACACGACAAAATCCACGGGACAAGACGGGACGCACCTAAGGCTGCTGTGGGCCTTGCTAAGTGTCCTTGCTAGGCCCCTCTCTATCCCCAATGAAAAACCATGGCAGCTGGAAAAGGTTCTGAAAGACTGGAAAAACATCACATCCCCCTTCAAGAAGGGCAACAAGGAAGATATAGGGAGCCAGAGGCTAGTTTGCCCCCAACAAGGCTATGGATTTAATCCTCCAAGAAGCCATTTCAACTTGGTGAGATGTGGACTGGATAGCTGGAAGATAATGTGGGTGGAATACTAGTTCATCACCAGGGTGAAAGGGTGGTGGCCGTTCAGTATCAATCCAGCTGGCAGCATCCTTCAGGAATCAATACCGGGGCCAGGATAGTTCAATGTCTTGATTAACCACCTGGATGATGGGAGCCAGTGTACTCTGCGAGTCTGGACACCATACCAAATTAGGGAAGCTGTCCGTACACTGGAGGCTAGGGCAGCTTCTCAGAGACCTAGAGAGGCTGGAGAAATGAGCTGACACCTCATGAAGCTTGAGGAAAAGCCAATTCAAAGCCCTAGTTCTGCCAAGAATAACCCTTTGCTGCATTTCAGGCTCCCTAGGAAGGTCCCAGGGCACAGCAAAGGGGGCCAAGAGCAAGGCCGTATCAGCAAACATGTAGCCAGCAGTCAGGACAACAGACCTTTCCCCTCCACTTGGCCTATGTGAGACCATACTTGAAGAACTACATCCAGTTTTGCCCCAGTAGGTAAAATCTACTGACACACAGGAACAGTGTGAAAGTCTGTCAGGATGCTTGGGGTTGGAGCACATGCACATACAAGGAAAGAGAGAGCTGGGTTTGATCAGCCTTAAGCTAAGGCTGAGGGAGATGTTACTGCTGACAGGGAACGTGTTGAGAAGACAAAGCAAGGCTCTTCACTGAAGCTGCAGCACTGGAAACTTCTACTCCTGTGTAAGAATTTATATACTCTGTATCATAAGGGCGGTCAAGCACTGAGCCAGGTTGACTTGAGCAGCTGTTAGGACTGGACAAGGTCCCGGGCACCTGCCCTAACTGGGTTTGCTTTGAGCAGGAGGTTGGTACCAACCTGCATGATCCAACCACTAACGATGTAGCTTCCAACCTATGTGATTCTAAGAGAAAAGTAAAAACCACTGATGCAGGTGCAGACCTTTAACAAAGGCAAGTGCACCATCACCACAGACACTTCAGAATTATGTACCTGAAAGAGTCATTCTCTCTCTCTCTCAGTAAATCTGCCACCTACTTGGTCTTTCTGCACAACTGAAATAAATAATCTTAAAAGCAGGACCCGGAAATAGATGAGAGAAAAAAAAAAAAAAAGGAGAGGGAGGGCAAAAAAACAAACAAGTGATATTCCCATCTCTAGCAATGGAGCTTTATCTCGTAAGACCTCTACAGCTAGACTGGAGATACACTAAAAATTCAGACAGGAAGAAAAAGGTTTGTGTTTTATAGGAAAATATAGAAGATAGGTTAGAATAAATTACAGACAACGTATTAATTGCAAATTTACTCCCCCAAAGTGAAAAGGGTATAAAGCTAACAAGTCACTTCTAAGATACTAGGCAACTGAAACTTCTAGAATGTGATTTCTGCGGCAAATCAATATGTGATAGTAAACACATAATCTCTTCCAGTGTTCAGAACTTGAGTAAGTTAAGAAAAATGCAGCAAGAAAACTCAAAGTTTACTATGCATCTGAATCGTACACGCCTGAATTTAGGCCATTTTATTAACTGCAGGATCCATTTTCATTAAAAAAAAAAAAAAAAAAAAAAAGAGCAGCGTGTGCAACTGAATACATAGCAGCAATAACCAAAGAGCAATTTATTTTTAGAAAATGGTGAAAGAGTTACATATAGAATAAGATTAAGAACTTAACCTAAGTACCTGGAAATTAGGCAACCAACACAGAGGAGGTGACCAGCTTTGCTGCAACATTTGGAACTTGAAGTACTACATCTGCACTGTAAAAGGTGGACAAAAATCAAGAATTTCTATTATTTAACAACTGTAGATTTGTCCCACAGAGTTTGCAAGAGGATTTAGTATATATATTATCTCCACAATGAAAACACCAGGGGGGGAAAAAAAAAAAAAAAAAGAAAAGAAAAAAAGTCCAGAAAGGTTTATGACTTCTTCTGTAAGAAAATAACTCACAAATGTAGAGCAGAAAAGGGGAAGAGGAAACTCTGGAATGTGACTAAGGGAGAAAAAAAAAAAAAAGACACTTTGATGGTTTCAATCATTCGGTATTTTTCTGAAACAGACAGTAAAAAACATCCAAAAAAAAAAAGAAAGCTACAACAAGAGGAAAAAAAAAAAAAAAAATTGGTCAAACAAGGGGAAAAAAAAAAAGGCAAATCTCTAAAGTATTTGAGTAGGGAAAGGAAAGAGGCAAAGAGGATAAAAGCTGCAAAGGAAAGAGGATAAAAGCTATTTAAACTATACTATGAGAGAACAAGTTTGCATTTGCCTTTCAGTAAAGGCCTAAGACCTGCTTCCCCCCCTGCTCCTGGAGACACTGGCTAGTTTTCATGCTCCTGCAAGATGGCAGGCAGCCAGACCAGCCTGCCGAGATGGCTGCAGAGCACTACAGGTGAGCTCCCTGGAGATTTTTTTTGCAGGATTAGTTTTCTGCCAGTTTAGCTTCTTAAGCCTACCTGCCATGCAGGCATCTAAGTGCCAGTGCTGAGCCAAGCAAAGCAGTGGGGAGGACTGTCCCGGGAGGGCACGCAGGGCCGCCACTCCGAGAGGCACGGAGCGGTCGGATGCTGCAAAATCCCTCCCATGTTCGCACTGGCACGGTTACGTTGTGGGCTCCACACTTGGGGACTGACTCAAGTTAAAAGTGACCCTGCAAGGCCACACAGTCACAAAGCAAGGACATTGTGCCTTTTAAGGGGGGAAAAATATGAATAGAGCAATGCAACATGCACAGACGCCAGCCTCCCGCTCACACTAGATATACTACATCCCTCCTCTGCCTCGGTGGGCAGAGATGGGCAATGCAGCGAGCCCAAGGGGCAGCCAGTGCCTGGTCACCAGAACAGCTCTCTAGGCTCCAACTGCTACACGGGAACCACCCTCATTGCTGTTTAGGCATCTTAATTTACTGAAATCTACCCCACAAAGGTAAGTGACACTCGATGAAAAAAATAAGCACAAAGCATAAAAACACAAAGCATTGTTTCCATTATACATACAAAAACTTACAAAATGTTTATTATCAATGCAATGACGTGCACTTTTCTCTATACCATCGCTACAGAGATAGTTCACATTATGCAGTATTAAAAAATACAGATTAATGGTTGAAATGACAGTTCAAAATAATAGAATGTTGTAACTATGTTATTATACTAAAAACATAATAATCTTTGTAATGGAAGTATCAAACTTCACTAGTCGTAACAATGAGCTTCAGGAACACTGGCAACAGTAACTCAGCTTCAGTACACTAAAAATCAATAAACAGGCTTTATTTTTAAAGAGTCAAGAGAGAACGTTAACAGCTATGGAAAAGCAAACGTTTTCTCAGTGAGCAATTACTTTTAAAGGCAGCAAGGGCGAGGAAGTGCTACTGGCCATACAATATTTAAACCTGGACTTTAGCTTTGGAACTCCACCCAATTGTGAGCCTTGGATTCAAGAAATATCACTCAAAAGACAGCTGAAGCAAAACATCCAGCTAGAGATGAGCTGGAGATCAGCTTCAGCCATCTTCAGCCACAAGTGACATGTGCATCCTGATCAGGAACCTACCAAGAGCCATGAAACTGTTCCAAGTTTATATCAGTCCTTTCTATCACAGGGCACAGAGCAGGTCTTTGTTCCAAATAAGGAGCAGTGCCTTCTCCATCTAACAGTTTTGCTAGATGACAAAGCACTTTTTGATTATATGAGCAAGAGAGATTATTTTCTGGTACCCACCAGGTAACAATTCAGCTACTATGTCCATTAGGGCAACATACAATCAATCCTAACTAGCGGGATCATAGTAGTCCCGAGGTCCAGTTTTGGAAGAAGCTTAATCTTAACTGTAGGTGATCCTACCTGTTCAGCAGTGAAGTCTGTCAGAAATAAAATTACTATGTTCTGCAGTACATGTTCCCAGAAGAAATGAGCTTAGAAATTACAAACACAATTGTACATATGAAATCTAACATCCACTGCATAGTTCAAATTCTCCTCTGATGGGCTTTTGAATAACCTTTCTGTTAGACTGCTATATTAAATTCTGTCATCAGCAGGATATTCATGTTTTGCTAAATGAGCCATAAAAATTGGACATGCCAAACAAACATAGCATTATATTCTACAACATTAATAAAAATACAAGAGCAGTTTGAATTTCTGTATAACTCTATGGCACCGAACAAAAACATTTTCAAGATAATAATAAATACTCTTGCAGCTGCTTCTTGCAGACAGCGATTTCTGAGTTTAATATTAATGATGTCATATAGCATTATGGTTTACTATGTCAGCAAAATACCAGTGTTTATTATTCCTAAAACATCTATTTGGCAAATCTTATTAAAAAAACAAAAATGCCGCGGAGAATACAGTCTGGCTGTAGTCAGAAAGTCGGGGCCGGTGACAGGAGAGTTTTTTTATCAGGTTTCCGAACCATCACTGCTCTTTATATAAACATCCAAGGACCACTCAGAGTAAGTCACCCCAAATTCAGTGTCTTCCACTTCAAGTTACTCTTTCATGAGAATGACTGGGACAAGCACTCACACGGCCTTGCCTCCCACAGCACCTAGAGCACTCTGAAGCCTGTTACCAAACCTCTCTAAAGACCTGCTGCCCAATGTGAGAATAGCGCTCAGCTGCTTTATTTCTTCCAATCTTCGCTACGAGGCAGCTCTGTGAGGAAGCTATAACCTCCCACCTAAAACGCCTGAACTGAACTTGCCCGGGCAGAGTAAAGCTGCAGCTTCACCAGAGTGCTTACTCTGAAGCTTAAGCTACACCCCACCACTGCTCCGGGAGCGGGGCAGATGTCCTGCTCCTCTCACCCGCAGAGCCCGCCTGCTTCCCCAGCCCAATCCCGCTCGCTCACGCTCACCCTTCGCTGAACCCATCTTGGCCCAGCGCCAGTCTAGCAAGAACGTGCCCAGCAAGCCCCATCTTTTTGGCAAGGCGGGCAAGGCCTGGTTTGTGGGATGGAGCAGGAGCCCCTGGGCGCTGGAGACGGAAGGCAGGAGCAGCAGCACTCATCCCTGCTGCCCAGCCCCGGGAGCTGCCGCGAGGTTCCCCTCGTCCCGGCGCCCAAAGCAGCTCATCACTCCGCTTCTCTTCGCCTGCGTGGCTTAAAAAATAGCTGTCATGCAGCTTGACACTCAAAATGGAGTTTACAGCATAAGATAAAAGAGGGGACTTTGCAATTTCACACAGTTCACTGCTCTAAGAAATCTGCACACACAATTGATCATTACTCTGTACAAGAGAAGTATCACATCAAAACCATTTCACTGTTCTCTGCAGTTTATTTTGAAAGAATTATTTTCACTTTTGATATCTGTGAGCTACAAATTACTTGTATGTATGTTAACTACAGGACATCAGTACTTAGTTTGTACTACAATCATTTTAACAACTAAATACGCCCATATATCGTTAGAATACAATTCTCTCCACACATAATTCAGGCAAGTTATCCAAGCAACAGCATTTCCTAAATGCTGTTTCTTTAACTAACAGCAGACATTACATCATAGATTAAAAAAAAAAAAAAAAATCACTTCTGAGAAATTATTTGCTCTTAATCATTCCTCTTAGTTACAATATGAACTAACCATTCTGTATTCTATTTTATACCAAGCTCTGATTCAAAGACTGGGTCCCCTTCAGCACAATCTCCAGTTTTATGCAGAGATTACTCTATGCAAGAAAATTAAATCAACTTTCAGGGCATTTGCTGTATTTTACTGGAAGTACTCAAAAGACATTTTATGAATATAGATATGCAATAATGAGCTACTAAGCTCTAGTTATACAATATTAGTTGTTCTCATAAAAAGCTTTCATCCTATATGTTTGTGTCACGGGCTTACACAGGGATTTAACAAAAAACAGCATAGTTTGATTTTTAACCTGTTATTTGAGTAATTGATTGTCTTTTCCATATTTCCAGAAGGAAAAGAAATTTCTTGGCCTCAGCAGTAGAACACTTTGCATCTTCCATTTCTGGAGAGTCAGGGAAATGGATAACCCAACCTACAGCTAACTCCCTTGGGTTATGACACCCAACAATAGGCTACTGAACCGCCAAGTACTACAGATCTGCTAAGAAAGGGCCATTTACTCCTTTGAAGGTGCCAACTACCTTGGCCAATACAGGGCACCAACTCTGCATTTACCACAGCACAGAGCTGATGTGAGTGCTCCTTAAGACTAACTTCATCTGAAAATATCCCATGTACTCTGCTGTTAAACACAAACAATGAGAGGCAACTTAAGAACATGTGCTTTTTTAATTCTACAATGAATATGGGTGGTGAGAAAAATTAACAAACTAGGCAAATTATTAACTTCAAGCAAGTAGCACACAACAGATGTAAGAACCACACTACCATTTGAAACTGAACAGGTGCTAAAACAGTGGCAAAGAGCATGGGTGAGGTAGGTACAATCTGCCTTTTCCCCAATGGGATAGGAAAGGAGCTACAATTGTCTCTTCCCTTCCATCGCAAATAACCTACCACAAAAAAATCATATTCTTATGTAGCAATATTTAAAAGTGACTGGTAACAGCGTTTAGCACCAGTCTCGCACAATAGGATCTACTACAAAACAAAACACCTGGATGTCCCTCAGTTGTCTCCATTACAGAGGCAGAAATTCTATAGAGAAGGTGAAAGGTAGTATGAGATACTGAAATCCATGCAGCATCTTCCAGAAACAAGTCATAAAAGCCAAAATTGTTGAAGCAGTAACAATAAATACCCCATTATATGTGTTATCCATGTACATAACACTGAAGCAAAAGATCAAAAAATCCAATAGGGTGATTATAAGAGTATTAGAGTAAGTAACACATTTGCAAATATATTAAACCATACATTGATACCATTATTATTTGTATCGTCACTAATATTTTTGTATTTCTATTTATGGAAAATAAAAATGTCCATATAACATATCAAATGTCACTAGGAGCATTCCTAATTCCTCCTCCTCCCTCCCCTTTTTAGCCATTAAAAGGCTGAAAATCCTAGCAACAAAAAAAGTCCTTGCTACCAAACCCAAGTGCTTATAAATGACGAATGAGGCCTCCCATATAAGATAACAGAGCCATGAAAAAGTCGTAAATTTCTCACTTTCAGGTAGAAATCTAGTCTCAAAAGACAGAAGGAAAGAACAGGACATACCTGGACATTGAAGGGTCTGAAGACGACTAGAGAGGTACTCACAACATGTAGTACATCCCATAAAGTAAAAGAGTTTATGCTATGATAAAGATATGGAAGAAGGTAAATGATCCTTGAGACTTCCCTTCCACTCTCCCAACCCAACACAGATCTCCAGTGGGAGAGAAAAGAAGTGCCAGACACTGCTTCAGAAACAAATAATAATTAAATTTCAGTGTCCAGAGAAAAATGAGTCATAGCAGGTGGAAAATTTTCAAGGGCTTTCTCTGAATACATATCTCCACTCTGCCTTCCTAATATGTATCATGCGTGTACGAGTTTCTCAGTAAAATGAAAAATAAAAAGCAGGAAACATCGACCACCTTGCTTAATGGCAACCTCAATCTCTATAAACTAATATATGCACTACACGACTTCAGCTGCCTTTAAGAAAACACAGAAGCCCACTACCCTCAGTTTTGGGAAGACAATTCTTTACATGGGAGTGGAATAGAAAAAACAGAGACGTCCCCCAGAGTCTCCCAGTAGACAATTCTACTGTTCCTCCTGCTGCTAATTAGCAATCCAAATAGCTTTCATTATTATTATTTCACTTATTATTAGGAAACCTGTAGCCAAGTAAACGGAATGAAAATTGAGTCAATTCCTGTAGTGACTGCACAGAAATGTCACTGCAGCTCTGAAGGTAGGGACTAACAACATTCCTCAGAGAGGAGGTTCTCAAAAAGAAACTTCAAAATTATTTTTTTCTCAGTATCACTGATGTAAACGCCAGAAGAATGAGAAAAGAAAACAGGAAGAGATTGTATGTTTCTCCTTTCTGTCTTCTGGAGAATTAACACATTTAGTAATACTTCAAAGTTTGCCTGCTATCTATTGCACAAACATAATGGAAGAGAAACTTTAAATCTAAGATTGGAGAAAAGGATGACAAGCTCTTTGCTGCTCAGTAATATCCCAAGAGCTAGACTGTAATAAGAGTTCCCACCATTTTTCATGGTACTCTTCATTCTACAGTAAATGCTGAACATTTTCCCATCCTAAATCCAAAAAGAAATGTCTATAACTAGGTTATACTTAACATCTGACTATCAATTAAAAACCACAGGAATTCCCGCAGATGTAAAAAAAAAACAACAACAAAAAAACCTCTATTTGCTAAATCTCTAGTTCCCCAAATCAGGAAAGAATTTCCATGTCTGAGGGGTACTTTGTATAAAAATGTATAACAACGAATTTCTGCATATTCTATTATTTTGGAACCTTAATGGAGGAAAGTAAGTTCAGGTTAGGTTTAATGAGGGGAAAAAAAAAAAAATAGGGTATCTTTCCAAGTCCCCTTTATTTTGACAGTCCTGACATTTCAAGAAAAGTAAACATGCGAGTCAATATCCATGTGTCTGATAGGTATGAAAACACTAAAAGCTCCAGAGAGGTAGCTAATGGTGCTTTCAGGGATCAGACATTATAGTTCCAAGGACCTCCTTTATACTTCCCATAAGACAGTCTACATAACACTGCATGAAAAACAACAACACATGATCTGTTATACAGGTAGAACTACACGAAAACTGAACGCTAGTATAAATGGCTATGTTGAAGAACAGCATTACCAGAGAGGGAAGAGAAAAATCACTCAAGGGACACTCGGGCGC
>JAYECN010764900.1:0-45131 GCA_035222435.1 Microcambeva ribeirae | reverse complement strand
CCCCCCCCCCCCCCCCCCCCCCCCCCCACGGGAGAACTGGAGATCAAGAGAGGTCAGCTAAAGTAATGGTAGTGCTGATTTGGAATCAAACTTGCAGCCCAGACCTGGAGCACAAATCTGATGCCACTGAAATGATCTGAGCACTGGAAATGGGCAGGTGGATGGCTTCCCTCCACAGGTATTTTTCCAGTAGGTTATATTATTCTTAAAATCCCAATAAATACCTAGATAAGCCAGCTTTTAGCCAGACTTTGTGATCCACAGAGTAATTTTCAGCTGAGCCGATGCTAAGTCAGAGATCAGCGCTGCAGCCATGCTCAGGCAGGGCTCTTCCTGCAGCAAGGGATGCCTGGATTAGGCGCTCCGGGAGTACACGCAGCTGCCACCGCAGCACCACGAGATGTCTGCAGAAAAAAAAATCAGGTCACTCAGAGAAACTACAGGCACTGAGAAGCAGGTTAGAGAGAAGCAAGGTGGGCTCATCTCCTGAGATGCTGGGGAAAAAGCATGGATTTCATGCTGTCACTTACCCAGGATGAGTGTGGGATATGGCAAAGCTCTGGCTGGGGGGCCCTTTTTATGGCAGTACAGAGGGAAACTGGGGAAGTGTTGAACCCCTCCTAATTCCTGAGTAGGAATGCCCAGGCTTGCTGACGTTTGAGATCAATCCCAAACTTTCCTGATTAAAATGACAGATGGAGGTGAATGACCTCCAGGCAGCCAGGATGGGCAGGCAGGGCGGCAGCTCCCCAACTCATTCTGGACCTCCTGCTGCCCATTACTGAGCAGGGTCAGACACAGCCCCTGCACTGGGTAATCTGCCCAGGGGATCATTTCACCCTGACCCCGTTAACTAGAAGCCAACATCTGTCCCCTTGGCAGAGCTTGTGTCTTCCTGCATTCGGTTGCAGGACGATGAATAATAGCCAGCTCCCTCCTTTTGGCTCTCACCCTCCATACACCAAAATCACACTCTGGGAAGATTTTCACTATTTTTTGTTGTTGTTGTTGTTGTTTTTCCCATTTCTACTCATTTCGAGGTTAAAACTTTGCTCCTTGACAAGGCGTCACATGTAAATCTGGAGGCGTGTTCCCACCAAGGGCAGAAGCACATTTACAGGGAAGGAAACTGAGGCACAGAGCAGCAACATGGCTTGCACAGGGCTACCTATCCACTTTGGCAGGGATGAAACTCAGGGCGTGGGAGACGTGAGCTTAGATGCTGAGACACCCCAGGATGACCTGGCATTTCCATTCGTGCGCTATGCAGTGATCACCCTTGTCTAATGTCACTGCTGTCCCTAGGGCAGCAGACAGCAGGGCTCCACTGATTCCCAGTGAGCACCATGGTGCTCTATCTAGGCATAACAACGTGAAACAGGGTTTCCTCAGGGCGCCAAAAGGTCCTTCTGGGCTGCAGATGTGCGGTACCTAGAGTCAAAAGCACCGAGAGATACAACTCAATCTGTCCTACTTGAAAGTGGCATTATCTGCATCTCCCAAGAGAGCCAAAAAGGGTTGAGATGAATCTACAGAAGCCACGCAGTGTGTAAATTCCTGCCCATAAATTCATCCTGCTGTGAGCACAGCTGTCAAACCAGGCTGAGATGAGTGGATGGGATCCAGCAGGGCTCTGCCATCCCCATAGCAGTGATTTGAGCATGTTTTTAACAAACAGCCCAAAAGGAGCTGCTCTGTGAAGCAGACAGAGGGGATATGTAACAGTGGGGACTCAATATGCTTGCTTTCCCTCATCCCATGACAATAGGAATTGTCCATGAGTTCATCTCCATGCAAAACTGTGGAGGACCAGCTGCCAGGACCAGTGGTCATGGTGGAACAGACAGTGGGGTGTCTGTGACATCTCTGTTCCCCTCACTCACCCACTGCCTCTGATTTTCAAGCAGAGATATGGAAAGTGGATGAAGGACCTGATGGTCTTCTGATATGGTGTAACACAGGCAAAGCTGTAATTCAGCTGGCAGGCTTGACACAAATCCTGGGAGAGATGGATCTGTTGGGGAACTGGCCAGGTCCCACCTTCTGCTCCAGAGCTGCTGTGTCCATCTGCCTGGAGGGAGGCAGTGTTTGGGCTTTAGGGAAGAGGGAGAAAAACAAATGGGAAGGCAAGGCAAGGCAATCAAGGAGTAATAAAATGCTGCAACTCCAAGCTTGATGCTCAAGACTAATTTTCCTAGAGCTGGGTTTTGGGGCCAAAATAAAGGCTCCCCACTGATGGCATACCCAAGGACTGCAAAACTCTGCCCAGGCCCAGGTTGTGTGTGAGGGGTTGTCCCGAGTCCATGGTATGACAGCTCACCAAACAAGTTTTTGAGCAGTAGGGACCCTAAAACACTCAGAATCACCCAGACAGCCTCTGCCACACTCCCAACAGCATTTCAGAGCTGGATTTCCCTTTCCCAGAGTGACTGGGGTGCTTTCAGTGATGCTGAGTTGATGAAGGTGATAATGAGACATGCACGGACCAAATGCCTCGGCTTTTCCAAGGACTCCATATAGCCACAGCAATGAGATCACTGAAACACCCTAACAAAGGATGGTTTTCCAAAGCAAAAACAGTCATTGCAGCCCAGCCCAGCCCAACCCTGCAGGTAGCATGTCAGCAGTGAGTCAGGATCAGCGCCACAGCCCAACCAGCTGAGCTTGAGGCAGATAAGGGCATGTAGGAGCCCTTTGACAG
Organism: Microcambeva ribeirae; assembly: GCA_035222435.1. NCBI lineage: Eukaryota > Metazoa > Chordata > Actinopteri > Siluriformes > Trichomycteridae > Microcambeva > Microcambeva ribeirae. The sequence continues at coordinate 42,430 of JAYECN010764900.1, read as the reverse complement.
GGAGGTCTTGAACCTACCATCACCGCAGAGGCAAAAGAATTTGCCTCCATAGGCAGGAGATGTTGTCATCATCTGGCCTTTGTGGAAAGAGTCCCACCTCTGTTCCACACCAGCCAGTGCAGGTGACTCATGGGGCTGGGACTGAGTGCACGGGCAGGATGGGGCACTTCACTGAACCCAGCCAGCACCAACCTCCTCCCCAGCCTCCAGCTCTGGAGGCTGATATCCACGTCCTTTCATAGCCCACGGCATGTTGCCCCCAACAGCTGAGCCACCCTCAGTTCTCTCTATGCCCCAGGATGCATTACAGCATGTTTTTTTTCTGGCCTATTCCTAGCATTAGGATGAGCTCAGCCATGTCCCAGAAGTGACAGGTTGACTCTGTTGACAGAAGGGAGATTTTGGCTGCAAGCTTGGATGGAGACAACTAGTACAAAGTACTAGTACAAAGCCTACCAAGTTCTGGTATGAAGAACCACAGACCCACTGCCAGCATCCATGGGGCTGGTCCTGTCATCATGCAGTAAGTGAAGCCAGAACAAACTGGATCCCCTATCCAGGACTTCTCAATGCAACTTGTTTCTGAGTGCAAAGGGATATTGTGGATGGATTTGCACTACAACGGGATGTGGCAGCCACTACTCTGGGACCTGGGAGTCACTGGGCATTTAAGGCCAATTAGGCAGGACTGGGCAAAGGGGTTTGCTCAGGGACTGGGTCTGCATAGCCACCGCATGCAAACGGCCATGCTCAAAATCAGCCTGACAGGCAGCAGGAATGTCTCATCCCAAGAGGTCACAGCATGAGCCTCTGAATGGAAAGGCCCAGGGGGACCAATCAGAGCAGCACTGGAGGAGTCAAGAGGGGACTGAAATTCAGAAAGTATTATTATCTGCTCTGATATTCTGGCTTGGAGGCAGGGGGAAGATGGGAACATTCTAGTCTCTGTAGTACAGAAAGTAATGGGAAAAAAATGAGGAAATCATACGGAAGACAAAACCTGGTGAAACAACCTGCGAGATGAGTTTCTTCATGACACACACAGGAGTCATTTCAAAGTAGAAAGCAATGGGCTGGAAGGAAATGTCTGTCTGGAAGGAGGAGGGGGAGAAATCCTCCAGGGACCTGCCCAAAGGGCACGAGGGAAGCCCAGACTCGGTTCACAAGGGTTCAAGGCTCCCAGCAGACAGCTTGACTCAGAGGCCTTGGGGACACGGAACATGGAGGAGGCCATGAGATTGAGAAAAGGCTCCCAGGAGGGACAGGTAGATCTTAAGAGGTTCATCACCTTGGGGACAACATCACCCTCTCAGAGCCTGGAGCAATGACAGCCAACGCAGCTGAGCTCCAATGAGCAGTAGCAGTTTATCTTGGAGGAAAACTGATGCTTTTCCCGAGTGATCCTATCAGACACAGGGCAGGTGTGGGCTGCAAGGAGAGCCCAGCATGGGGGCTGAGACTAAAAGGCACCTGGTCCTCCTAGGTACATCATGTGAGGTGCCCTGAATGGGGACATCCTCACCCCAGAGTCCGAAACCAGCCCTGCGAGAGCGCAGCCGCACTCCTGGCAGGGAGACGCAGTAGCTGGCAGCACAGCCACACAGCTGCTGGGGCAGCCGCGCGGGGTGGCCCCGGCAAGAAAGAGCGATTGACACTGGCCAAGGTGGGCACAAAAAGCCCCACAGCCCCAGGGCTGCCCTGCAGAATAGCAATGAGCAGAGCATCCTTGGCTCCGCAAGCGGTCGGAGCCTGGTGCAGCCTGCGGCCGGCACGTAGGCGCATTCCCGATGGGACAGCGGAACGCGCAGATCCTGGTTGAAAGGAGCCATCACTGGTGATGCCACCAGCAGGGGAATATAAAACAGTTGCTGCCATTTTGGTTGGGGTGGTTTGACTTTTAGTCTCAATGGAAACCTTTGACCACAGAACGGAAATAGAAGAGGAAATAATCCCCAAGTTCCTGCTCTCCCATGCTGTCCCAAAATCTTGTGACTCCTCTCAAGCCACTTTGGGCATCTCTCTCCTTCCTGGGCTATGTCTCTACCTTGTCTTGGACTATTCCTCTCTCTGCATCCAGAGACCAGGATGTTTACTCACTTAGCCTCCTTCAGACCAGGGAAGCGCCAGCTCTTGGCACCGGGGGTGCTTTCTTGTTCAGCCTCGTTCATCTTGCTTCACTTGCCATGTCACATTCCCCCCCCTGCAACTTAGTTTCCCCATCTGTTCGCAAAGGGAACGATGCTACAAACCTTCCTAAAGCACCAAGAGGCCACAGCTGAGAAATGCTGTCTCAGACATAGCTATAATTAGCACACTCTTGCAGATGAAGTTATTCCTCTTTCTTTTCTGCGCTGTTAACAATAATGGTTGATTTAAAACTTCTAGCACTCACAAATGATGCTGCTTCCTAAAGCAATATTTTTTTTTCTTCAGTGCCAATGGGTCTGTGCTTCCACATCCTTGAGCAGTCAAGGCAGAGCTGCATGGGAAAGGGATGGTCTGCATCCCGATGGATATGGCAACACCATGAAAATCATGGAAGAGACTTGGGCGGGTACAGGTGACTTGGAGGACCTTCCTCGCCTCCAGCGCTGCTAGGACATGGGCAGCTTATGGGCTCAGAGGGGCCCATTTGCTCAAAAGGAGGTTGAGGGGCATCAAATAAGCAGGAAAGGAGAAGTCAAGGTCCCTTGCAGGCTTCACAGGGACCAGCACAGTCCTCACACATGGAGAGGACTCCTCCTGCTAGGGCCATGGCCAGACCCAGGGTATGTCTGCCCATTGCTCTTTGCCTAGATTTAATTGCTAAGGTAATTAGGAAGATATGCAATGTGTAGCTTACTCCACATTGATGTATTCCGCTGTAATACCTGGTCTTGGGTCTCAGCTCTTTTCTCAGTCATTCTGATGGAAATACTGAGTTGCTTCTTTCTGGGCAGTGCGGTGAATTGGTTTTCCTCCAAGGGAATAAATTATTTATTATCCTGAATCAGGATATAAGATTTAAATAACAAATATCAGGTTTGCACTTGCAATGTTGATTTGCTTTCTTGATGAAAGATCAATTCTTTGTGATGAGGGAACATTTGATTGCAGTGTTGACCGGAGCCTTCACTTTTGATTTGGTATTTCATTTGTCTGGTCAAGATATATAGATCTGTTCTGGGCAGATTCATCTCCGTATATAAATACATTTATGGCTTAACACGTGTGTACTTTAATCCTCACTTTTCTCATTTTTATTGTGTTTTAGAAGGGTGGATAACACAGATTTTACTCATGATTTGTGACAAGTTGTATTCATGCAGAAGTTGGAATCCAGCTGTAGTGCAAAATGACACCTCCAAAATGTTTTTCATTAATTGAAAGTACATATAGCCAACTCATTAGCAAAAAAAAAAAAAAAATCTAACCACATTTTTCATTTGAAATTGATCTTTTAAGTAGGGGAAATACGCATTGTATAGAGGATGTTGAACTGGTTGTTTGGGGTTACCATGTCCTTTGAGGTTTAGAAACAGTAGATCTCATCTGCCCTCCTAATACTTATTTAGACATTAGAGAGGGAAAACAAACTCTTGTTTTGCTAGCTCCCAGACATTTTTTCAGCTTTGAATGTATTAATCTTTGAACTAGACTGAGTGCATGTAGGAAAATGTTCCCTCTGCAGCAGCGGACAGTGCTATGATGATCCTGGATGGCAATAACAAGGTGCAGACTAAGAAATCAAGGAGTTAAATTGTTTGACTGCAATTTCAGAGATATGGTTACAAGCAGAAGTGTAAAATCAAGAAATTAAATGATAGCTGATAATGATCTCTTGTTCCAGCTCTAATTTAGGATATCTTTCTCTCAAGCATCCTTCTGCATCTGGTAGATAAAGACCCACCTCAGCCATGCCCCATGGGTGAATTAATGCCTTTTAGCAGGAGATGCTATCTCTGCTTTCCCATCTCCCATTTGCCCGTGGAGAGGGGTGTGAACTCCTGCTGAATGTGAATGAAACGTCAACAGCAGGTTTCAAGAACCCTCTCATTTCCTTTTCACTTTGTATCTCTGCCCTGTTCCTCACCTTTAATGCCTGTCCGTGCCTTTGAGACTCAACTAGTCTGAGCTGTCCCCTGGGTCCTAACTTGTCCTTTGCTTTGGTAGTGTCTGCAGAGCATGGCAGTGATGCACAGGGAAGGGTGGTGGTGGTGGGCAGTCCACCTGATGCCATGCAGATGGCTCTTGGGCCTTTCTTTAGCTGGCACTTGCCTCCTTGCACAAAGAGCTTTCTGCAAATCACAGCATTTCCTCAAGCCTCTCACTTGAGATGGAGTAAGAGCCATGGAGGCTCACAAGGTCCAGGTGCACCAGGCATTTTAAACTGCCATCTTATTTTGGCTTCTTGCAGAACCCTCACTTGACAGATTTCGCCTTTTTTAAGTTTGCCTTATTTCTTCTCCTTCACTTCTCCATTTTTGGCGCTTGACTTTTAGAGTCCTCATTTCAGATAGGTTCTTTTGAATAGAAAAAAAAATTCAAATGCAATGCAACTAATAATTTTAAAATTGCCATTTTTATTCCAACAAAGTCCATATGGATTTACATCAAAGATAGTCAAAGATTCCTTTTATCTCTTCTTCATGGTACAACACTAGAACAGAGTCCTGGCTTTTCTACTCATGCAGAGATGTGCAGAGATATGTGAGATCAGCTGGATCTCACAGGTCAGGCCTGCCTACTTGGCTCCCAGCTAATTGCAGTAGGCAGCGGCAGCCAGGGAGGAGGGCTGGCACTTGTGCACCCGCGAGGTGACCGGATAGGTGCAATGATGGGCTGGCATAGAGAGGGCAGATGACCCAAGACTCCTGCCCAAACGTATCTATCTGCCCATAAAGGCGTTAGGAGAGACAGAAAGAACAAAGCACCCGCCTCCAGGGCGATTTCAGGGGAGGAATGGATGGGGTTTGGACCATCTCTTCTTGCAAATTTCTCGCTCTGCATAAATCATCATTTGCTGGAGGTGGGGTTGCCCCCAGGAGAGCACGGATGAGCTATGGGATGGGGGGACGCCTCCTCTCTCCAAGGAGATGTTTGAACACAAAATTTCTCCTTTTGACAGCAAAACTGTTTAGACACTAAAAATGTCCAGTAACTTTATTGCATGAAGGTCACACCCTGAAAACTATTCAAATCTATCACACTGCCCGCTCACCAGTGTAATCAATGCTCATAATTTTACCCCCCATCTCTTAGTGCCTGACCATTGGTCAGTGCCCTAATTTTCAAAGTCCTGTTTTTACTGAGGAATCTCAGCTAATATTTTTTTTAAACCAGTACTTCTCATACTTTGCATTGCAGAGAAATGCTCAAAAATGCTGGTCTCAGAAACCAGCAGCCAAAGGACAAGAACATTACATTTCCTGCCTCCCTCCCCCCCAACCCAGTTCCTGAGGTTCTTCAGCTTGCTTCATTATTTTGAAGCTGTTGCCAATGGTGTTAAATCACTTCCCTCCCACCTACCCCCCAGGCCCTGGATGGAGAAGCCAACAAGCCAGGAAAATCCTGCAGGGCTGTGACCACACATGGTGGAGCTGGGAGGGAGCCCCAGAGCCGCCTGGGTGAGGGAGGCCAAATGCTGCCTCTTACCCCATAGGGAAGCAGGCAGCATATATGGGAAAGTCTTCCTTGGCTTCACTACCAGGTGTTTCTCTTGGCGAAAACCTGCGTCTCAGTGCAATGCACACCTAGGTCCCTTTTCTGCCCATGAGGTTGGGTGGTCTCAGGGCTCCTTTGAGGGAAGGGATGCTCATCCCTGCATCTGCCATGCCATGGAAATGAGTATTAAATCATCATCATCTCTGGAATGCCCCGGGCATTAATTCTGTAAGACATTACAGATGCCCCGGGCTTCCCCAGCCCCTTGATTAACCCGGACCCACACAAGTTTGGGATGAAGGGCGCATTTTGGCTGAGTGGAGAGGCAGGATAGGAGACCTCCCCAAGTGCTGCTGTGTTGTAGCGACCATGTATCAAAACATGTGAGGATGCAATCATATGCTATAAATCAAGTCCAGTTTGAAAACAAGATTAACTTTATCTGCAGTTAGGGCTTATATTTACTGCTCTGTTGAAGGATGCTGCACGAAGGATGTGAGAAAAATTGCCGCTGGTGACATGCTTTTTTGCCTTCTTTGGACAATAGCAGTGTCTCCCCTGTGCCTGCAGGAGATCCTGAGGGACAGAGATGTGTGCGAGGCTCCCCTGCTTTCCACACTCCCTCGCTGTGCTCTCCTGCCTTCCCACACTCCTGTTTTCCCTTGCAGATCCCTGTCTCAATGAGAGCCGCTGGGTTGCGCAAAGGGAAGCCAGCAGCACCAGTCTGCGGTAGAGCTGCTGCGGTGGTTGCAATTCTTCCCTGAGCAGAGAACAGGACAACGGGAAAGTGATCTGGAAGAAGATCTGTAGTTACTGGAAGCCTGTGGTTTGTTCCCAAAGATGGGCTGTGATTCATCGCTCAAGCCCAGGGCGTCCGCCAGAGCAGGCATCCCAGACGACTGCAGAAACCCAGCCAGCTATTTCTCTGATGAGGCTGGTCCCAGCCCTGAGAGGGGTGCAATGATTTCTTGGCAATAATCTTGCCAGGACTGGTGTGACATTGTAGTTGTCCCTGTCACCCCAGGGGCCAGGGGTGTGATAATACAGGTCTCTTGCAGCTCAGCAGGAAAAGATGGAATTTGACCCGTTAGCTGGAACTAGAAAATGACAGCTTTGGACTCGTGAAGTGAGCATGTCCGTGTGTTTTGGGGGGCAGGGAGATTGCCCCTTAAGCAGCCTCACAAGGTGATGCTTCCTCACTGGAAAAGTCAAGGGCTCAAGGGCTGATCCTGGGGCAGATGGTGTCAGGAAAGCTGCAGAGGTGGGGGGGATGTGTTGGACACCCAGGTCCGGGCCTGAGACCACTGGCACTGGGGAAAGATGCCTGTTCCCATACTCAAAGCCATCAGCTGGATGGAAATCCCTAACATGCTCACATGCTTTTTATAGAGAAATCGGGGTGACAGGACCCCAGCAGAGCCCAGCTGCCCTGTAGATGTGGCCCTCCTCCATCTCGAAGCGCTTTAGCCAGTACCAGGCCTTTCCTGCTGTATCTCCCTTGGCTTTTGCCAAGGTGTCCCTATGGGTGCCCCTAATGGTGCTTTTGGATATGCCTGTGTCTCTCTGCAATGCTTGGTGATTCCACAACAGCCTCCAAGGACTCAGGAAAGATCCCAGAGAGCCCTGAACCCAGGCCAAGGCAGCAGCATCTCCCGCAGATCCTGTCTGGAGTCCAGGAGAGCTGCAAATGGGCATAACCCTGGCTCTATCCTGTGCACAACCTGCACATCCCTGCCCTGACAAAGCCCACAGCACTTTCTCATGAGTCTCCTTTCCCTGCCTCTTTCTTGCTGTTTGCCAGAGCTGTGGTCAACTCTAGCTTCACCCACTGCTTAAGGAAGCACTCACCAAAGCCCTGGGGACACAGCATCCCTGTGCACAGGGACCAGCCAGTTTTGGCAGGATGGATTTGCTCTCATATGTCTCATAATCACCATCGCCTTTATCCATTAAAAAATTACAGGATATTAAAAGCAGTTAGAAATGTCTGCCAAACTTGCCAGCTGCTTCATCTGGTTGTAGCCTCTTGTGCTTTGTGGGCAGTCACTGCAGAGCAATTTCTACATGGACATCTGGCATTTTCTGCTGGTAAAATCAAGCCATCACCCTATAGCCTTGGACATGGCTTGGATGAGGAGGGACCTCACTAGGAACCAGGCAACCAAGTAAACTTACAGCTATATAAGCCACAGTGAACATGATTTCAGCCTCTCTTACAGTGTCTTTAGGGCAGATTTTTATGAAGCAGCCTTGAGGCATGGAGCGGACTCCTACAGCAGTGGCGTGTGGTGCTGCTTCTCCCCATGCATACGCTGCCAGGGGACAGGCCAGCTGCAGCCCCCTCGCTTTGATAGTCACCACTGCTAGAACACATTTTGGGCACGGAGGTCCTGAAAGAAGAGGGTTGGTTGCACCCAGCTCCTCTCTCTGCTGAGGGTGTTGAGCTGCCGTAACTCCAGCTGGCACCTTGTATGCTGAGCTATGGGGCTAGAAGGCACCAGCTGTTTGCAGAGCTGATCCCAGACTGAAGGGACGCTGGATAACGCTCACCAGGAAGAGTCCCTGCAGTCTTCGGACCAGTCTCACAGTGCGTTTAGGTCTTGTGTTCAGGCTGGCTGGCATCTGCCAAGCAACAAGATTAAAGGATGGGGGCTATGTTCCATGCACCCCAGAGGAGATGCTGGTAAGACCTGTCTCCTTTCTTTAGGGCAACATTTTCAAAGCATTTGTGGGAATGGGCTGCCATGGAGAGCTCCATCCAGCTGCCAGGTTTGGCAGATGTCAGCTGGCATCCATCTTTTCTCACGTCAAGGATCTCCATCCCAATGGTGATCACCAGCCACCAGCTGTCCCAATACTTGTTTCTTCAGAGAGCCAGAAAAAAAAAAAAAAAAAAAGAAGTGACGTGATCCTGAGCGCAACGTGCTGCAAGGGTGTCTGCAGCTCTCTGCCTGGGAGCTGTTTTTCTCACATTACCTCCATGGCTGTGTCATTCCTGACTGTCAGCCCAATGTGAACATTGCAGGGATGATGCAGGAAGGTGCAAAACTCCTCTGTGGCAGGAGGTAGAGTGTGTTGTGCCTCATCCAACAGTCCCAGCTGTTTTTTCAGGCAATTGTGGGCACATCGCTAGCATTAGTTTGGCGTCAATGGTTGGATGGATGTTGTCAAGAGCAGGGTTGATGTTTGGCCCTAAAGAGCTGCAAAGATGAAGGCTGAGCATTCAGAGGGGAGCCCTGAGACGTGGAGAGCCCTACAGGCATGGACTCTGAGGGATGAATAATGGGGCAGCCCCGCAGTTGGAACAGCTCTGGATGCACATTCCCATACAGGACACAGCGGGGTCCTCTGGAGAGGACAAGGGGCACATCCTGGCTATCCAGGCTGGCTTTCCAGCCCCCCTTGCAAACTTTCAGCAACCTCTACAAGGCTGAATTCTGGATCCAGCCCCACCACACTGGGACGGCATAAAGCCGACACGGAGACTGTCCCGACCTGATAAAAAGGGCCATGTGTACAGAAAATGTTGGAGGGGCTGAAATGTTTATCCCAATGCAAGCAGACCTTTATAGACATCTTGATAAACCTTCAAATCCTTAATAAGTTTAACATTTCTGAATTCAACGCTTTTGACCTACGTTAAGCCGAAAACAGACCTCAGGGGAAGAAGAATTACGGAGGAAAGTTGGTCAAAAAGTGAATGAAGAAATAAACTCCTCAAGTACAGAGTTAGGATTGAAAAGGAGCCGTGACCAAGGTCCCTCTGGCATGCAGTGTCCCTGTGCAGCACTTCCCACCTTTCCTGGGTGTCCTGGGACTGGCATGACCCAGCCATGACCCATTCCCTTGCAGGAGGTGGATGCTGCTTCACACTTCTCAGCAACTTCCAGCTCCAGCATCTGAGTTTTCCCAATCCATGGCCTCCAGGACACTAAAAGATCTGAAGCAAAGATACAGCCAGGAAAAAAAACACCAGAAACCTAAATCCTCTGAGATCAAAGTGCTTTTGTCTAGAGATTTTTCAGTTAGATCAGAACATGCTCTGCCTGTTTCTTTCTTGTTGTGTTCATGATGCAGAGGAGCTTCATGTCAGCTTAGTCTCCTATCCTCCTACCATATTGGCTCCTACTTCATTTAATTAGTGAGGACCTGCCATCATTAGTGAATTAATTTCCCAGGAACTGGGCTGAAATAAACTCTGCCAGAGCAAGGACCAGCAAAGACACATCTTGGAGCTGGCTGGACAATTGCTAATATTTTATAGAAGGAAAAAAGTATTCAAAGGAATACTAAAAACTTTTTTTTTTTTTTTAAATTTAAAACAGTTATGGAATCCTTCAATATTTTTCAACCAAACCAAGAGGAAATGTTTCTTGTCTGCTGAGTTGCATCAAGCTGTGGGTAGGACACCTGGGAAATGAATCCTCTGCCTTTTCTTGGGGGACAAACATTGAAAGATCATGAGCTGGGCTGAGCCCATTCCCTTAGCTGCAGTGAAGAGGGATGAGGAGGTTGAGCTGCACCAAAACCTGGTGATCTGGTGACTAGTGTAAGGAAGAAGGTGGATTTAGTCTGGGGATGACAAGCCCAGGGAAAGCAAACAGGACAATGTCCCCAGGCTACTGCCTAGGGGAGCATTTTGCAATATCCTGGAGAAGAGGGGCTGCAACATCTCTCCCAGGGACTCCATCCTTAGCCCAAGAAACTGTGAGACTGAAGCATCTCTTGGCACGTATGGCCACGAGTAACTGTCTCTCCTGGAGCTCCAGCTCTCCATCCCCTTACCCATTAGCTCTGCATGACTCCTGGGGCCAGTTTGCCCGCCTCTGCCTCCAGCTGTCACTGCTTGTGCTTCCTCTGGTAATACAAACAGCACTCTATCAATAATGGATATCTTGGCTCTCTGTCATGTTTTCCAAGCCCTCAAAGACATCCTGCTTCCACATCAAACCAAAAGTCCTGTACATTCCTGTTTGCCACAAGGTCAATGAGGATGGATGGTTGCTATATTCCCTCCAGGCTCCTTGCTGCTGGTCTTGGCAGGGGAAGGGGCAGCCTGCAGACAACCAGCAGATGGAGGGAGATCTGGAGGAAAAAAATGGAAAATATGGCCAGGCTTGAAACCCTGCAGATGAAGGAAACAAACCCAAATTTTATAATGATGGTAGTGACCATTACTGTTGACATTTTAGTTGCAGCTGTTAATAAAAATAATAGTGGTAATAAAAATTCAATGATGATCATGATGGTGAAACCAGTAATATGATTATTTATTAATTGCAAGCCATTACCAATGGTTCCTATTGCTTTTGCCTTGTACACCCATCCCAAACCCGTCCTTTTATTAGTGCAAAATGAAGTAAATGAGAAAGGATTTTTTTTTTTCCTTGTAGCACATACAAGGCAGGAAAGCGGGAGCAGCAAGGGCACACCCAAGCCCTTCTTTTATTTGCTCCGCCACTAAATGCCCTACGCAATGGTGCTGGGCTATGCTTAGGATGCTGTGTTTGTGTCAGGCAAGGGGATGTGCAGCCAGGAGAAGAGGGATGTGCAGCGTCGTGGGGGATGGATGAGTCGCAAGGAGAGGATGGATGTTAACTGGGGTAGAGGCTGGATGTGCAGCATTGCAGGAGATGGATACGCAGCAAGGAGGAGAGACGGATGGGCAGCGGAGAGGGGAGATGATGCGCAGTCTGCAGTGCGTGGGATGACTGGTCTGCCATGTGTGTGCTACAGCCTCCAGACCATACTGGCTCACACGCGCCCTGCGACCTGAGGTCTCCACGACCTCCACAGCTGATCTGATAACCATCTGGAGGAACACATGATGTTCTGGAGCTGCAGGGGGTCGGGATCACCAGGACTCGTCTCTCCATCCCCTGTGCTCGCTGCTGCAGTGCTGGGCTTCCGGGGATGGGAAAAAGGGGTGAACCTGACTCTGTGCCTGTGGGGCTGGCAGCAAAGCCACGGAAGGTGTTTAGGGAGTGCATGAGTGCTACCCAGCATCCTTGTCTCTCCAGTGACTGCTGCAGCACCAGGTGAGCACCTGAGGTAGAGGCACATTCTGCAAAACTAGGAGACCTCTGGGAATCAGGGGATCCCATGCAGGGACACAGCCTTGGCTTGCAGACCCATGCAGAGGGCTTGCAAAGAGAAGGAGCAAGGGAGGAGGTTGATCCTGATATCTTTAGTTCCCCCCTGGCTGCCTGAGCTTAGAAGGGCAAGTGCACGGTTACAGATGGAAGGGGAGAGAAGCCCTCCTTTCGCCTCCATTAGCAGTGACACGGGATGCACAGGTCAGTGCACAGCCCCACGAGGGTCTTCTGTACATCTCCGTTGCCAGTGCTCCGGTGGGACCCCTCTCAGCTCAGTGTGCTTGACCAACGTCCCCACGACCCTTCAGCCTTCCCATGCTCGGGCTCTCCTGGTCCTGTGCCTTTCTCAGGGTCTCCTGCCCTTTCTCTTCCTCACAGGGAATAAATCACCTTCTAGCTCTAGCCTTGGCTTGCAGAGGAAACAGCAGCCCGCAATGCCATATCTTTCCCATGGGACCTGGGCCTGCCTCTGAGATGCTGGAGATTGTTTCCCAGAGCAGGTTCATTTGGGAAAATTGTGAAGGACTGGTATCCTCAAAAGCTCCAGACTCCTAGGGACCAATGTTCCTGCTCCATAGTGTGTCCCTCTGTGTTCTCACCCCAACAATTTGCCTGTGAGTTGGAGCTTAAGAAGGGACCTTCAAGAGGGAAAGAAGGAAGTGGGGTCTCATCTGCAGGGCTGGTGTATTAAAAGTTGCTTCATTTTTATACTACAGTTTACACCTGCAGGCATGCAGTGAGGAGCTCTGAGGACCAAGAATGGGATCCAGCTTTTCCAGCACCACCATATAATCCCCACGGTCGTGTTAACACCAGCTTTGCTCAGAAACCCAACAAACGCTCTTTGTTCAATCCCCTCTGGCGGAAAGCAATAACACTGAGGCTGTGAATCTTCTCGGCCTCCAAGGAGAAGCTTTCGTCTGAGGGCCAAGGGGAAAATCAATCTAGCGGGCTTCACTTCCTGCTTGGAAAGCTCTGGAGAGATGGGCACAGCCCCAGTGCTCTCCCGGTGACACTGGGGAGGGGGCAGAGCCAAGGCAGTGCACAGTTCTCTTCCCTCCATCCCTTGGCATTGTCCCATTAGGAAAGAGGGTTTTGTTGATCAGCGCAGTGCATTAGGAAATGAAACAGACTGCCCAGAAGCTTTCCCAGGGGTCCATTAGCCCTGATGGATCCTTCCTCCAGCCCAGCAGGTCCCAGAGGAAGCTTTTGCTAGTGATTTCCTCCACCAGCGCAGGGGGAATTAGCTGGGGCAGGGTCCCAGCAGGGCCAGTGCAGAGGGATGGCATGTGGGGGGAAGGAGGAAAAGATCAGGCACTGCTGTGTGGGGCACTCGTATGTAATATGGGCTGCCAAAGAGACCTGAAGCCCCTCTAGGTATTGAGGTCACTTTGGATCATGGATTTTTGAACACAGACTCCCCCAACCCTGGTCCAGGATAACTTGTTTCCTGGCTTTAAATCAAGCCCAAGAGCTCCAGGATAACCCCCGAGGTCTCTCCTGGTCCCTGGGGCTGGAGGAGGCAGTGGGAGACAGGGTGAGGGATCCCCAGGACATCTGCAGAGAAACCAGGATGTTAACATCCTTATCCAGACGAGTGGCGAAAACTTCTAAGGAAAGGAGGGGAAAGCGTGGTGCAATCTCAGCATGGTCACTGACATGCCAAGGGGAGCTGTCTTAAACCTGGGCAAAGGATCCTGCTCGTTTAACCCTTCCCTGCGGTCGCTGTCTCTTCCACAGATATAAAAGCGTGGTGACACCCCGGCGTGCAGCGGTAGCCATTGCTTGCTGTTGGATCGTCTCCTTTCTGGTGGGTCTTACCCCTATGTTTGGCTGGAACAACCTGAACAAGATGCAGAGGACTCAGGAGCTGAATGCCAGCCACACGGGGTTTGTCATCAAGTGTCAGTTTGAGACCGTCATCAGCATGGAGTACATGGTGTACTTCAACTTCTTTGTCTGGGTCCTCCCTCCCCTGCTGCTGATGTTGCTCATCTACCTGGAAGTCTTCAACCTCATCCGCAAGCAGCTCAACAAGAAGGTCTCCTCCAGCTCTACTGATCCCCAGAAGTACTACGGGAAGGAGCTGAAGATCGCCAAGTCCTTAGCACTGGTCCTATTCCTCTTTGCCCTGAGCTGGCTCCCCCTGCACGTCCTCAACTGCATCACCTTGTTCTGTCCGTCCTGTGAGACACCTCACATCCTCACGTACGTCGCCATCTTCCTCACCCATGGCAACTCAGCCATGAACCCCATCGTCTACGCCTTCAGGATCAAAAAGTTCCGGACAGCCTTCCTGCAAATCTGGAACCAGTACTTCTGCTGCAAAACGAACAAAAACATCAACAGCACCGCCACTGAACCAGGCAACTAGGAGCTAGGCAAGAGCAGAGACGGGGTTCTCCGTGCCCAGCTTCCCACCTTCCTGCTGTTCCTGCCATCAGGGGAAAGGACAAGGACTCCAAAGAGCCGGGTCTGCCAGCCCCATGCAATCTGAACAGCCAAATCCCCAAGCTACTCTAGGAAGTTATTTATTCACAAGCATTGTACTGTTTTGATATTATAGCCTGCACTGTTCCTTACTTTTTTTGTTGTTGATTTTTCATTTTTTTAACGGTTGCCAAATATTTAAGAAGAAATTGTACAGACAAAGGCGCTGTTTATCTTAATGCAAATAAAATAAAACGGTAAAAAACACTCAGCAGATCCTCACTGTTGATGTGGCCCTTTGGTTTTTGGTAAGTCTGGTGGCATCTCTGAGGGATACCTCATCCTCTGGGCACCACATCCCCAGGCTCATGGAAGTAGCTGAGTACCAGGGGAGAGGGGCATAGTGATGATAGTGAAGCGAGGCGAGAGGTGCTCTAGTCAGTGAGATTTTGGTAGCAGTGGAGGAGGACATGATCCCTGGGTGATGCTCAGAGCTGGTGATGTTCAGAGGGTAACATCAGGCCTGGGTCTGTGGCAGGATTTATTCCTGGGATGATTAGGTGGTTGAGAGAACAAATTTAAGTTAATCGGGGTTCCTTTCTTATCAGTATCCCTTACTCCCTACCCTCCCATTGGAAACACACTTCCTATGACCCTTTCCCTCCCCTGGGAGGGTCATGCCCTGTGGACGTCACTGAATGACCAAGTGACAGCAGCAGGTTCCTGCAGGGGCTGGGAGGGGCTGCAGAGAGGAAAAGGAGCTTGGTGGGTGATTTATGGGTGGCTCTTTAGCAGGCTACGGGAAGAAGTGCAGGGCACACATGGTAGTGGAGATGGGCCTGCTGGGTGCCCCCTTCGCCCCCCCAGGGCAGCCAGCCTTGGTCACTGTGCATGGAACTGCAGCTGGTTGCACTTCACGAATGACAGGACAGCAACAAAATAGAGTGGGGAGAAGGACGAGGGAAGACCAAGCTCAACATCTTCTAGGATCTCAATATACAACATCCATACTGGCTCTGGGCTCTCCAGATTTGGACTACTCTGGGTGAAATGCATTGGAGTAGAGTAAGGAAGCTTGCAGAAAATCAACGATAGGGAGGAAAGGAGCAAATCCTTCCTGGGACCTCAGCATCAAGGAGGAGTCTTGGCCACCTTCCTGGCGTCCCTTGGCTGAAGGATCTGCAAACCTGGGTCAGCAGTGCCTGAAGACGTTCAAGGTAGAGCATGTACTGCCACACATATGCGCGGAGGGATGCAGCTCCTGGCGATGTGGAGGGCAGGAGGGTGGTCCCCATCATGGAGAAGTCTCCTGGGGCTGCTGGCCATGTCTGGGGCGAGTTCGTCTGATGTTTGAGCAGACCCTAACCCACGAGAGCCCAGAGGCTTGGTGCAGAGCAAGACCCCAGCCTGCCAGCTGCCACCAACTGTGCAGGAAGGGAGATCCTCATGGGCCGGGGCTGCTTCCATTGCAGGAGCCCCCATTGACCATCCCCATGGTCTCCCAGTGCACCCACTCCTGTTTACCAAGTGCGGGTCTGATTCCCACTTGCATCTCCCTTTTGAGGAAGGCTGCTTTCCCGCAACTGATGCCTTTGCCTGCTTCTGTCTAAGGTGCCCAGAAACATAATGCTCATAAATTGGTCGGGTTGCTCATAAATTAAAAGGCATTCAAATGATTGCTTTCAGAAGGAAAAAAAAAAATAGCGGATTTTTCCGCTTTGTGCCCTCTGGCCCTTTCCCTGGAAGAGCTCACTATATGTGGATGTTGCTCCCCTCCCTGGTCCCCGCTGGGGTTACAAACATACTTGTCACCCTCTAAGAACTGTAGGAAACATCTGAAAAGGGCATACTGTGCAACACCGTACAGTCAGAAATGCTGCTTCTCCCACCAGACTGCCAGGGCTGTAAACCCCCTGCCAAGGGAACCCTGCCCTCCATGGCTCCGGCAGGTCACAGTCATGAGCCACAATGCCAAGGATGTCCACGGGGCCAGGACTGCCCTGTTGGTAGCCAAGGCTGCATATGAGCATGCGGGAGGATGTCGGCTCTCACCCTGCCCGCTGCGGCTGCAGGGTCCTGGGCAGCTGGACCGCAAACCTCGACCCAAGCAGTATCACTAACCCCAGGCAGCTCAATTAACCATCAGCCAGCATAAAAAATCAAGGCAGCAATGCCCTCTGATGGTGGAAAGGATTTCTAGTGCAGGCAGTGCTGCGACCGCAGTGAGTGAGCAGCAGGAGCCCTGAGCCTGGTGGGTCCGGCTGGGCACAGGTGGCACCACATAGGGCTTCCACGTGCCCTGGCCGCTGGGCACCGGGAAGGTGCTGCCAAGACCTGGGACACAGCAGGAGATGCTGTCTCAGGGCAGGCAGCCTCTTCGCTCAGCATGAGGGATACAACCCCATGGCAAAGCTGGCTCAGGGCCGTGAGAGCTGCTGCTTTCATCTGCACGATGGCCCATCCGCCCGAGGAGGATGACTACCCTGATGGAGGAGCTAAACCGCAGCCCCGAGTCGTGCTTAACAGCACATTTAGTCAATCTAATGGATGTGTCTGGGCCTTCTGTTAATAAACATCTGACCCGGATTGTCTCAGAGCGGAGAGGAATGAGGCTTCTTCTCTTAATCTGAGCTACTGATAGCTGAAAGGGTCAATAGCACCTCGTGATAATGAATCGATGTGTCCTGCTCTGGCTGCCTCTTGCTGTGGGGAAGGAGATGCTAGTGCCAGGGCAGTGATGAGTTGCTCAAAGGCTGCTCCCCCTTCACCTAGGGGAGGAGGATGGAGATATTCTGTTTTGGTGAGGTAGGGTCAATGTGAGACAGTTTTGACGTTGCTTTTTTTTTTTTTTTTTAATCCCCTGCCAGAATCTTTCCCCAGCTCCAGGAGGAAGCTTTTATCCTCCTGGATAAATTGCCTCTGGTTTAGTTCATTTTCATATGCATTTTTTAAAACAAGACCTTTCTTCTCCAGTTTAAACCCACTCCCTCCACCCATGTTTCATGAGCCTACAGCAGCTCCCACCCCAAGCTATCTATCCCCCCACTCTGACCCCACAACAGACAGGACAGAACATTTGTAATGAGGACCAGCATCTCCTCAAATGGCTTTATTGTCACAGCTAACAACACGTGCAGAGAGGACTGTGTCATGGCAGGATGGAGATATGGGCCACCCGGGGACGCTGCCGGAGAGGGGACAGGTCCACAGGCCAAGGAGGCCATGGCCAGGAGCATCTCCTCATGCTGCAATACCAAACGGTCGCTGGGCTGTGAGCTGCAGCATCCACCTACAGCATAAAGGAATGAGACTTGAGTCCCAACAAGGTCACCGCTGCCACGTGTATGTCAGGAGACTGGTGGTCTGGGATCAGGTTGGACACCTCGTCCCAGGCACGTCTCCAATGCAAGAGAATCCTGGCCCAGCTCCACTCTCCTCTCCAATCCCGCAAAGTTCAGGTCCAGCCTTCAGCTCCATTTTTCCCCCAGACCCATCTCTCACCTCTTTTTACCTGCCCCCAGTTCCAGTACTTGCCCCCATGTGCAATCAGCTCCTGGAGTCCTGTGTCTCCAAGCCCTGCCTGCAAACCCCGGGCTCTGCCCCACTGCAGCCCTGCTGCCCAGGTGCCTGCCAGGCCCAGCAGTCTCCACATGCATCCCCTTCTCCAGCCCACCCTTGCCACCCTCCCTTCACCCTAAAAAGAGGCAGGTTTGTCTCAGACCTTTCAGCAGTCCCACTCTACCAGCACATCCCCAGCCGCTAGTCAAGGCAGTTGACAAGGGCTAAATCAGGACATTCAATGTGCTCTATCCCTGATGGACTAATCCCTCCTCCCTCAATCCCACAGCCACCATCCGGACCTACCTCCCTCTTCATCTTGCTCTCTGAATTATCCTCACTTGGGCACTGTGGGAAAACACGGCAGATGATAAACCCCTGAGCTCCCATCACCTCACTCCCCTTCTAAAAGTGAGCCAGGACATGACAAATCTGCTCATGTGCATGCACCAACGTGCTCCTAAACACACCACCCCCGTGCACGCCTGCACCGAGCACGCATGGACACTGTCATCACTACCTCCTCCCGGCTGGTTTGTCTCCAAGACCCCCACGAAGTCCGAGCATGAACTTCAGTCTGGACAGCGTCCAAGAGCTTTGTGTCCCCAGCGGAACAACAAGCTGCTCTCAACCTCCTTGCTGACCTCGCAACGTTGTCCGTACGGCTGCGCTCAGGGCCCTACCTGCAGGGCAGCGTGGCCACGGCTGCCTGGGTCATTGCTCACCCCAGCCCTGACACAGGCTGTTGCACAGCTCAGTGCAGACCCCACAACATGCTGAAAAGCTCCATGGCTTCAGCAGGGACTCAGTGTGCTGGATGCCAGCCACATCTCGGCCACTGCAAGCATGGGAATTAGGGCAGGTTGTGTCTTGGGGCAGCTGTGTGCTGGGAAGATATCTGCACAGGAGGAGAAGTAATACAAAATAGCTCGTGTCTAATGACACCATGACTTGAGAAGTATTGGTGCAGTTTGGAGGCTTGGCATGCAACCTTTTGTGTTCTCAGGTGGGCCTGCATGGCCCAAAAAAGGTGTCTGAGGAGTGGGTAAACCAAGCAGGGCACCTTCGCACAGGACTGGCCTGGACACTCTGCTGAAGCAGGGAAATATGAGCTGGAAAGTCTGGGCAGGACCCCAAGACATAAATCAAGGCAACCTGGCTGTTGGTGAAGCGGGCCCGTCACCCAGCCAAGAAGGGCTCTTTGCCATTCTGCCCAGGGATATTTAATATGGCAGCTGTAATGTCCAGCTTAAGGAGATGGTATTAGGGAAACATTGAAAAGCTGTGGGATGCCTGCAAGAGGGAACCTGATCGGGGTCCGCACACTGTATTTCCTCAGTTTGCACTTAGGAAAGCCGGGAGAAGCCAGACACAAATCCTTCCTGGCACCCATGATCCCATTACCATGGTGTCAGGTCTGTAGGGAAGGTGCACAGAATTCCAGAACGGAGTTTGTCCTGGAAACACAGACATTTTGCAGCCAGGGGATCAACACATCCCTGACTCTCACTAGGGAAGGCTATGGGAAGCAGAGTGGACACAAAGGAGGGTGTTGGAGGTACCACCCAAGGTGTTGGTAGCTGTTCAAGACGGCATGGGGGACAGGGACATGACCCAAGCTGCGTTTGGCAGATATAGTTTGAGGTTGCAAGAAAAATCCATCTACAAATACGTTTCGATGTTCACACAGCTGATGGATGTGGTGCTTGCTGGTCATGGTGTGCAGTGGGGAGGGTTTGAGACCTTTCCTTGGCTGTCCTCCAGCTGTCCTGGCACTACAGGAGAGGACAGCAAGAGACGTCAGCACCGGCCAGGCAAAGGACACCAGTCTCCTGTGTCATCCAGCTCCTTCCACCAGCTCTGGACTATCACCTTGTCATCTTGGGCAGGGTGCTGGGACTGTCCCTCACAAGCCAGCTGTCCTGGCCATGGGGTAGGCAGCTTTTGGTTTTGGGGTCATTTTGGCACAGCTCCCACACACATGGGTTGCAGGTGACTTGGGGTGCAGCAGAGTCCTGGTGGATTTGGTGAAGAGCAGATGACTGTCATGGCCTCCACCAGCATCTCTGGTCCTTCAACTCCGCAGTTTCTGGTTTCCTCCCTACTTTTGGGCCATAAATGAGAGGAAGGGGATTTCAAGACTGAAGAATGCTGCAAGACCATAAAGGCAAGGAGTACAAATGTTGGCCAATGCCCTGAGACTCCTCTATCACCTGGGTTCTTAATATGAAACAGAGACAAACCACGTCACTGCAAAAGGCAGAACGGGAAAAGCAAGGAGATTCCTGGACCTGCTCCTCAGTTTCCCCAGTCCACCTTACCTTTCACATCGAGTTTGCAGTCTACTGAGGCTTCCCCCAAGGGGTTCACAGCTTTGCAGGTGTAGACACCCCCATCAAAAGGGCTGGCCTTGCGGATTTCCAGGGAGCAGACGCCCTGCTCAATCATCGCTATGTACTTAGGGTCTTCCCGTATTTCCATCTGGTTTTTCATCCAGATGATTTTGGGCTGGAAGGTAGCAGAGTTTTTCATTCAGAAAAAAAAAAAAAAAAAAAAAGCCCCAAAACACACCCACTTCCCAGAGCCATCCCTTACCTTATCTAGGCCCTGCCTGAAGCTGATAGCTCCAATAGGATCAACAGTGAAGGGCAATGTGAAAAGCCAAATCTAGCAACCCTGAGGTCTAACAACAGTCCCACACTTCTTCCCCAGCGCAGAAGGAAGCAACACTGCTAGAAGTGAAACCAGTCCACGCTTCCACTGTGCAACCACCCCCAGACTTGCCTTGGTTTGTGTCAGAGGGCAGCTGCAACCGTATAAATCAAGCCCTAACCCAATACAAGCAGCCATCACCCAGCACCTCCAGCCCACAAAACCCACATGCACAGATGATGTTCAAGGAGGAGAGATGCAGCCCCTGACCTGGGGGAAGCCCCGCACGGAGCAGAAGAGGTGTGTGCTGTAGCCCCGCGTGGTGGTTCGGTCCGTCAGCGGCTGCGTGAACTTTGGAGGCTCCAGCATGTCTCGTTGGCGGATCTTCTCAGGCTGGTAGACGGTTTCTAGGAAATTAGGGCAACAGCTAGCTGGGTCTCCTGGGCTGACCAGATGCATGCTCAGGAGAACCCACCCCAGGGTATCCCAAAATACTTCTGCTCCCTCACAGAATAAGCCAAACAGCACCTAGCCTGACTCCAGGAAGGTGTCTTCAGCTCTCAACAGTCCTGTCTATCCAATCTCCTCATCCAACCATGACATGCTGGTGCTGGTGGGGACAGTGCAAGGTCCTTGCAAGGGGAGGATGCCCATCTCTAAGACAACTGTGATGCAGCACATCTATGCAGCAGGTGATATCCAGACCAGACAGCTCTACCTTCCTACTCCACCACAGAAACAGAAGCTGGATGCCGGTTTTGCACAGTGGCCAAGATCCCCGTCTCACTACATGTTACTAGAGAGTAGGATGGAAATGGATGGGAGCAGAGCAGAATCGAGGGATGCTGGATTTAAGCCCTGGTTCTGAGAAGGACCATTTCAAGGGTCTCTTCCTCCACTTGCTTTGAATGGTGGGCAAAGCTGAGGCTGTTCCTCATCCTTTCTTACTGCTGCTTCAACCTCACCCTGGAGAAAGGGGGGAAGGTAGTCTAGGTCTGAATCCTTGCCTCCCAGCAACTTGCCCCAGTCTTGGGACGTCTTCCCCTCTCAGGCCAAACCCACATTGTACCCCTCAGACTTGCATCCATTAGGAAGCAAACCTGGTGCCAGAGACCCCGCAACCCATTTGGGTCTTCCTGCAGATGGGCTTGGAGCACTCCATTGGCTTGGGGCCAGGATGTTCATGCTCTCCTTCTTCTCAGGAGCCTGGCCACAGCACCAGCCTTCCCCGAAGGAGACAGGACACCTCCCACAGTCCCTCCCAGCACCAGGGCCCTATCCTCACTTGTCTTTTGGATGTGGGCTGGGCTGGAGGTGATGGCTGCTTTCTCGCTCATCCCACAGGCATTCTCGGCAAACACTCGGAAGGAGTAGGTATTGCCTATGATGAGGTCAGAGATGGTGCAGCTGGTGCGAGTGCAGCGCTCCAGCACTGTGAACCATTTCTGGGAGGAAAGGGAGAGCAGTAAGGAAAGGCAGGCTGTTCAAAGAAAGGTGATGGTGGGGAGGAAACAGCAGCCGCTCCTCCCCTTCCCTCTGCAGAGCCCATTAGGGCACTCCGTTCCCGGAAGAGTCCAGACTCACCCCGCTCTTCTTGTCCGACTTCTGCACCAGGTAGCCCTTGATCTCGGAGTTGCCATTGTCTGCTGGGGGGGTCCACTCCAAGGCCACATTGAAGCCCCACACATCCACCAGCTTCAGGTTCTGCGGGGGACCTGGTGGCTCTGCAATTATAAACTCTCATGGGTAACATCCTAATTTGCAGCCCTCAAAATTCTGCCCTTTGACCATTGCCTGCACCCTGCTGCTACTCTCTTCTTATCCTATTGCAACACACAAAAGTGAGTTCTGCACAAGGGCATGGGCAAAGAGAAACTCTGCATCCTCAACCAGAACAAATCAGCACCAGAGTCCTCTACACACTGGAAGAACAACCCCACAGTCCCTCATCTTGTTGCTGGCTCTGTCTCTTCCCATCCAGTACAGGAGCTGCCCCCAGAAATGAGACCTCGAAGGCATCTCACTGTAAGCAAATAGGAGTGACCTTGCAGGGCCACGTTCCCCATCTTACCAATCACTTGGATCTCCAGGGTGGCTTTGTCCTCCGCTCCGTTTATCCGGATGGTGAGCTGGTATTTGCCAGAGTCATTGCGCTGGGCCTCACGGATGAAAAAGATTGTGTCCTTTTCCCCATTGCGGATGTTGACGCGTTTGGTGTCTAGGGGTTGGTCGTCCTTGGTCCAGATCACCTGGGGCTGTGGCTTTCCCTGGAACAACCCAGGGCAGGCAGGTTAGGAGTTGCTTGAAAACATGGTCCCAACTAGTCCTGCTGGAAGGAAGGGTGAGTAGAGCCACCCAACTTTGTCCAGACAGTTGTGGCCTGGTGTAGCACCTCCCACCCCTAGTACCCAGGGAAGAAATCACAGCTGATCCCAGTTAGCCCCATGGCTGGGAAGCTGCCAGGCTCTAAAGCTGATGCTCTTGCACTGGTCCATGAAGTCACCCCAGTGCAAGCCCAGCTCTGCCCGCCCAGGGCTTTGCAGACAGACCTGAGCTCACATTGCCCAGGCTTTGAGCCCAGATTCAAGCCTGGCATAGGGGCTTGTATTCAGTGTCCAGGGCTGATTCATGCCTGGAGCGTGGCCAGCGCTGCCTCCCAGCTGCCATCCAGAAATGGTATAGACATGTCCCTCACTTATAGGGGCAACTCTCCACCCCTTGCTTCCTTCCCTCTGCTCTACAGATGCTGTGGTGGAAACACCTTGGGGCTTCTCCAGAGAATGTGCAATAAATCATCCAAGCATGTGAACTCCAGTTGGACCCATCAGCTCCAGAATCTCCTTCCCCATCATTGAGAAGCTGTTCCGAGTGCGGCTGCTCTCCCTGAGGGGAACCTAACATCACGCTGCATTAAGTGGCCAGACCCTTGCAAACCCAAGCAGAGCAGGGCTCATCAGCTGAGACTGCCGCAATATTTAACCCATGTCTTAGTCTTTTTGAGGTCTCCCAGTTGCCAACACCATCAGCGTTGACCCCGCACGAGCGGAGCTGGGTGCTGGGCAGGAACAGGAGAGGGGCTCATGCATGGCTGCCATCCACCAGTTCACCTAGAGTAAGGACTGAGGAGAAGCAAGATCACAGGTAGCTCCAGACACGGCTCCTGAAACACAGGGAGGTTGCCCAGGTTCTCCTGGGCCCAACACCAGCCATGAGAGAAGATTCAGGACAGGAATACTCAGTGGGCAAGTGGCCCCTTCTGCTCTCACAGCCTCCATCGAGGCATGGTCTTCTCCATCCTTGGGCTGCAGTGGCTGTACTGTGCCCACCCAGCCACACATCCCTAGGGCGACCATTGCCCACCTACCTGGTAAGGGATCATCAAGTTCACAGCATCTCCGACGCGCCTGACGTATGTCTGCCGCAGGTGACGGGGCATGCGGATCCGCGGGCGCTCTAGGGGAGCAGAGTTTGGGCCATGGGCTCAGTGAAGTTTCCTTTGGCCTGGGAGATCCCATGCAGGCTAAGCCACCCCTTGCATCCTCCCGCTTGGCCATCAGGACATGCAGCACAGGAGCACAGCGACCTCTTCCCTCTTGCCTCCAAGACAGTGCTTCCCTGCAGACCAGCCCTTTGTCAGACCCCCATACTACGTCCCCATTTGTCCTTAGCCACTGACTTAACCCAATGACACCACCATGATGGACCATTCACCCCCTTTGCTAGGGCCAGCCCGTGCTGCCCTGCGTGGCCTTCACCAGAGGAAGCATCACAGCAGCGCTGCCACAGCACAGCCCTCGTGGCCCTGAAGTTGAGGACGGTATCTCCCAGTTGGAAAGTATTTCCTCCCAACTCAAAAAGCAGATTTCTCCTAGACATACAACCCAATTTCCATCAAGGACAAGGCTCCTCAGCTGTGTGGTCAGGGCGGCCAAGAGGCTGAGATGTATGAGACCTTTGAGTGGAGCTGTGAAAAACTAGGGTTAACATCCCCAAGGGAACATAACAAAGATAAGCAAAAGAAAAAAAAAAAAAAGGAGAATGCTGATGGAGCTCATCTCTCCTTGCCGGGGTGAAAATAGCAGTGGTGTAACTCTACCGGCTCTGCACTGCTTAGCAGTCCTGCTGGGGAGGCATCGGGTTTACGTGAGTCCCTCATAAAAAGAACTGTGTGTCTCTGCCTGGATTAAACGTGCCGGAGCTTAGCTCTGGGGAGGGACGGCATGAGGAGGGGGGTGGGCGACAGCCAGAATTAAACCAGGAGTAAGTGATGCCGAAACAGCTGTGAGAGCAAAATGCGGGCGGTGGGCCAGAGCGGGCAGAGAGATGCCCGGCGGTCCCAGATGGGACAGCTGAGCTGTTCTCTCCTCCACGCGCCCCACTCCAGGAATCCGTGCACGGATGCGGACACTTGGTCTTATCCGTCTGAGCCGAGCAGGGAAACCTGGCCTCCAAGAGGAATGTTAATTCACGAGGATTTTCTCCGGTTCCTGCGCACACGTGCCTTACTCAGCCGCAGAGAGCTGGCCAAGATCTGCATCCCAAGTGAAGCGGTCCCGCATGCAGGAAGGCATTTTTCCTGCCATTTTTCCCTGAAAAATCCAAGTCCTGTGCTGACATGGTGGTTTGCTCCCTCTCCCTCCACAGTCCCCTTGCCTTCTCTCACACCACCTGTTTCCAAACTGCTGCCTGCTGCTTTGTTGCTATTAAAATCCCTGCTGCTCCCCCTTGTAAATGTATAAATGATCTGTCAGGGGGAATGGGACACATTTCTTAAGCAACTGGGAAGACCATAAGGTTAGAGATGGCGTGGAGTGGGACGGATGCATGTGGGGTGGCTGTGGGGGGCTAGAGAAGCACCAAGGGGCAGCTTCTTTTGCATCAAAGTCAGATATTACATAGAGGGATGTGCATGTAAAACAAACTGCAAAAGCAGTCAAGTGCCATTTGCTGATTAACAGCTTCAAGTAGCAAAAGAGGAAAACAAAAAACAGAAGGAACGAAAAAACCTCAGCATGGAGTAAGAACAAATTTTGCAAGGGTCTTTCAGGTCCTTGATTTTTATCTCAGCCCATGCAAACAGCAGGGACTAATCTCCAGCATCCCAGAGCGAGGGCTCCACAGGTCTAGAAGTGGGAGAGCTGAGATGTGCATTTGGCATCTCACCAAATCACCAGAGAATTCGGTCCTGCCAGGCAGGGTGGGAGTTTGAACAAAGCGGCAGATACACGACCTACTTAGCCAGGCTCATCTCTCAGGACCAGAGGCTGAGGATGGGCCCTGCAGAGCCTCTTTCCAAACACCAAGAGCTTTCTCCAAGTCTTTTTCAATCAAAGATTGATGGTTCCTAGAATAATCTTTAGTATTTTTACTATCTTCAAGCAGCTAATAAATCTGCTGCTTTCTTCAAGTAATAGAAAAACTTTAATTCACATTAATAATTTCGCAGAACAGGAAAATAAGTCCATGTTTGCCCTTGAATAAATGAAAGCCAGCCTTGCAATCACACATCAGCCTCGGCATGTTTGCAGCACCCGAGGAGGAATGTGAGTCTTGCTAAGCACGGGAACAAGTTATTTATTAGCGAGTTCAGCATGAATAAAGTCCCCGTGCTCTAGACAATTAGCTCGGCTTCCCTCATCTAAATAAACAAGGTTGTCTCTGGCCCAACTGCCTGACATATATGTGATTGGGTGTTAAAGATACAAAGGAATTGGATCAGGTTATTGAGAATAACATTGAAGTCAAAGGCTTGCAAGTGGGCAGAGAGAAGGGGGGGTCGAGTGGTGCAACCTGTCTTGCGCATGGCAGGAGCACAACTTACGGAGGATCTCTCTGATGAAGACTGGCTGCTCCAAGGTGGCTGGGACACTGGCTCCATTGGCGTTCACTGCCTTCACACGGACGTGGATCTTCTCTCCAGCACCAAGGTTGCGGATGGTGTACCGCATGGAAAGAAAAGGCTCCTGGTTCGCAGCGGTCCAGTCTGTACCTAGAATGACAACAAAACAGAGCAAAATGGCTGGTCGCACACATACACCATAGAGCTGGATGAAGGCACAGGAGTGTGAAATCCAGAAATACTTCTTTGCAAAGACCAATATACTTCTTTACAAAAACCAAGAGATTCAATGCACCGGTTGAAAAAGGACTTTAGAAGTGAGGCCGGCCATCAGGGATTGCATGAGATCCCATATCACCCTGGAGCCCAGCCACCCAGCCCTGTGAAAGACTGCAGGGTGCCAAAAACTGAGATGTTGAGCTCTTCTCCATTACAATATTTATCAACTCTTTCCGAGTAGCATGCAATTTGCAAGTTAAAAAAAAAAAAAAGGATTAAACCAACAAACAGGGCTCAAAGAGCCAGAAAGCCTGTACTCACTATGAAACAAGACCAGAGCTGTTCTCTCTATCCCACCAGCCAGTCTATAAAGGATTTGCAGACCAACAAGTCTGCAAAACAAGAACAGTTTTCATGTTTCATGGTCTCTAATGACTAACCAAATACATTTTTTGGAATTTGCCAAGGCTGTCTTATCACCCAGTAAGCTAATCTGCTCCTCCTGCTGACCCAGTCTTGTTGGGGTTCACCATGCTTGTCAGCTCCCAGGCAGTTTCCCTTGTTTAGAAGCAGCTTCTCAAACTCATCCCACAGCCAAGACGCTGGAGTTCTCTCACATCAGCCAAGAAGGTCCTGCAAACCCTGCTGAGCCTTTTAAGAGGTTTCTCAGCTAAAAACTGAAAAATACAATCACCACAGGACTAGGTGACCCATGCAAGCAACCAGAGCAACCAGCCAAGTCCCGCCAGCTCCACTGTCCCTTCCCGCCTGCATTACTCAAACCAAGGAAACCAACCCTCTTCTCAGGCAAACCTCATGATAACTTAGCCAACCAAGGCAAGATTTGCAACAGCCCAAATTCAGCAGCTATAAAGCCCGTGTGGTCCTCACTGAATGACTAGTACTCTCTTGTCACCAGCCAAACCCAAAGCAAGCTAGGAGAGCATCCAAAATTGTGACCTTTGAGCGGTGGCCAGCCAGTTCCCTCCAGGAATGGCTGCACCTTTCCTTTTCCCATGCAACAGCCTCCTCACCCATCAAGTCCAAATGTGATCACCTCCCAGGCTCACCAGCCTCATGGTGAACGCCTTCCATAGCCAAACAGGTGTTGATCACACCTGCTCAAATAAGCAAACAGTTAAGGGTCATGGCTCGTGCTCCCGAGACCTGCCAAACACTTGGGTCTCTCAAACTGTTGCAGCCTCACCCAGTCCACCAGCTCTCGCCTCACCTTTAAGATCCCTCCTCCACACAAGGTGGGTCTCTCTCACCTCAAAGACAAACTGGAGGGGTCTCCCCAAAATTAAGTCTCATTCACCTCCCTCATTCCCTCGACAAGCAAAGCCACTGAAGAACCAGAGATAATTACTGTCACACACCAGCTTATCTCCATCCTCTAGCAGATTGTGGCCTTCCTCCTTCCAGGCATCTTGATCCCTCATCTCAAAAGCACAGGACTCACCCACTACTTCTGCCTGCCAGTTGCTCTTGCATTACCCAGCTGGACCTATTCTTCCCTCATCCTCCCACCTTATCCCCATGCCCTTTTGCTTCTCTTTGGGTAAACATGGGAGAATTGCATCTTCCTCCTCCTTGAATCATCATCCCCAACCCCAGGTCCATCAGACAACATCACCCTTAGGCCTGTTAGTTTCGGCCCCATACTCTTATGCTGGACACACAGGTCATGTTGAACCCCAACAGTTCAGCTCCACACTAAAGGGGCCTGCAATGACCTGCTCTTCATAACTGATGGGCAGCTGCTCTCCTCTGAGAAAAGAAAGGACCATTTGAAATTAACTTGTCTGTGTAAAGAAAGAGAAATCATGCCCAGGAAATACACTGGGATTACACCCAGCTCCTTCCTGGATTGTCCCCTGTCCTCCACAGCAACACATCCCCTCCTCATGCCCAGGCTTTGGGCAGGAAAGCCCAAACCTACTTCCATTTTTGCAGAACTCCACCACGTATCCATCCAGGACTGAGCTGCCCGTGTGCTCCGGGGTTTTCCAGGTCAACGTAACTGAATTTTCACTCACTTCTTCCACAGCCAAGGACAAGGGGGGGCTGGGGGGTTCTGTAACAAACCAACGGCAGTGAGAGTGTTAGGTCTGTTAGAAGGCAACCACGCAACCTCTGGACCGGTCTTTAGCCCACTGCAAGCCCCCATCACCCTCTCTTGCCTAATCTGCTAACCGTACCCCACTCTAGATCCGTCCTTGCCAGCTTCATCCCGTGATCCTCCTCCCCCACGACTGCACACCACCATTGTCCTCCCTACCCCAGTGCCTCTACATAAGCCCTCCCAGCCTCGAAGACTCCCCTCACTTTGTTTCTATCCCCCTCCTCACCCGCTTTAGGCTTTTCAGGCTCAGGTTCAGCTGCTGGAGGATGGGCTTCAGCTGGAGGAGCTGGAGAACCTTCCTGAGGGGCTAGAGCTCCTTCTGCCTTTGGGGCGGCAGCTGGCTCATCCACGGGGACGGCAGCGGGGTGCTCAGGGGCAGGCTCAGGGGCCGGGGGATGTTCAGCTCCTGGGTGTTCAGCAGCTGGATGTTCAGCAGACGAGTGTTCAGCAGACGGGGCCGGCGCTGCTTCTTCCTTTGGTGCCGCGTGTCCCTTTGGTGCCGCATGTCCCTTCGGGGCCGGGTGTCCCTTCGGAGCTGGGTGTCCCTTCGAAGCTGTGGTTTTGCCGGTCATTGCTGCAAAGCTTGGGGGCCAGGGGTATTTCTGCTCTCAGACCTCTGCTGTGGGTTGAGGCCCCTACTCCAAACCAACGATCTCTCCTCTGGTCCTGGAATATTGACTCCGAAGACGGGGTCTGCGCTCCAGGCCAGGCGTCTCTACTCCAGGTCTGGGCTCTCCGCTGTGGACTGATGGTCTGCGCTCCAGGCTGACAATGCTGGGAGGGGGAACCAGGTCACTGAGCCAGGACAGGAGCTGGAAGATTTTTATAGGCTTGGGCTGGCACTTGTCACCTCCCTGCAAACCAATCTGCCTGCGCAGGCGGGGGCCGCCAGGAATAGCCACGCAGGACCTGCACATTCAGCAGCACGCCCCTATGCCCTCCCCTGGGACGGAGCATATGGCCCTGCCCTCCCCCACTGCCCGCACCCTGCACGGGACCAGGCAGCCCAGGGCCAGGTCACCTTTCCCTGGGGACATGGCTCACGGATCTTGTTGCCAGCACCAACCCCGCTGGGAGCCCCTCTAGCCTGAGACTTGCTGACCCCCGCCACAGACACACACTGCTGCCGCCCCAGCCGCTCCCCTACCTCTCCACCGACCCCAGATTTCCCCTCTCCATACCCTCCTCCAGCTGAGGAGTGTCAGCTCCCTCTATGTTCAGCTCCTCCACACCAATTCTACATTGACCACCAATCCTACCTGTCCCTCCTCGCCCTAAGTCATCCCCTAGAACCTAATGGACCCCTCTGGCCTCTAGCTCAACCCCAAACTGACAGAACTGCAGAATTGCTGGAGCTGGAAGGGACCCATGAACATCCTCTAGTTCAACCCTTGCTCAAAGCAGTGTCAGGTGCAGCAGGTTGCCCAGAACCTTTTCCATTCCTCTGCTCTCCATGTCCTCCCCAACTTCGATCTGAACCCCAGCTTCCTCAGGTCCGCCCCAAATACTATCTCAGCCATAGACCCACCTGTCTTCCATGTCCTTCCCAAAGCCCCTAAACCTTGATGCAATAGTTTGCACCACAGCAATCCCTTCCAGTCTTCAGCACCTCACGGCACATGTACACCTGCTCTGCTGGCCCTTGTTCCTGGAGAAGATTAGTCATGGGCCAGCCCTGCTCCATATCTTCCAGCCTGGGCCTGCATATGCAAAGCAGGAAGAGATACCTGTCCATGGGAACAGGTCACCCTCAGGACTCATGTCCATCCACCCTTCTGTTATCCTCCAAGCTCAGATTCATCCCAATTATCCTACCCTCACCCAGGGAAGCTCCCTTAGCCTTAGAGGATACATCCCTCTTCTGACTCCACCTGTCCACGCTCCTTGATCTGCCATGCAGTACATGGGGTACTACTAAAAATGTGTCTGTAACCTATGGTCCAATTCCTCAACCTTCCTCCAATTCAGGTTCTCAGAGTGTTTTCTCCTGTTCCCCAGTTACATCCCCGCTTCCCGTGATGCTGCTATGGAAGAGTAAAGCAAGCCAAACTCTCCTGGGCTTTGCTCCAAGGGCTCATTGCTTGGTCCCCAGAAAACACCTCCAAACAATTGCATCAAGGTGAAGCAGTTATCTCTGGGACTGACAGGGTACGAAAGAAGCTACGTGCTCCAACAGGTCCAAAGGACTGAGCTTTGCTAGCAAGGGAATGGGTTTTTGAAGTGGGGAAAGTTGTGGCAACCCAAGAAGAGGGCAGGGAGACGATAAAGAAACATTTATGTCAAGGTTAGTGTTAAACAGGACATCAGCATCCGAAGAAGAAGCACAATATCACTCCAGTAGCCACATCCCAAATAGAGGATCCCTACACTGGGAAAGGACCTGATTAGAATAAGGGATGGGGAGAGGACACCAGGGCAGCTCTGCAGATTATTTGGCTCAGAAGTCAGTCACTTGGGTGCTGAACTCAGGCCTGGGACTCCTAGCTCAGCTCTTGGTTATGAAGATGGGGATAGACAAGCACTGGTGGTTGAACATGGAGGAACAGCCCTGAAGACCTCTGCACCTGATGCTCTACGCAGACGTCAGAAGGGGACACGCAAAGGAAGTGACTGCCATTCTCCTGGAGCAGCACGAAGGAGGTCCACGCTTTCAGCCAGCCCTGCTCCCCTGTAAGCTGAGAGAGAAGTTCATCACAGCCACCAGCCTCACAAGTCACAAGCAGATGAAGTAACTTGCGTGCACAACCTCCTGTTGCCCCGCTTGCCCCTCAGAGTCCAAGAGTGCCCAGGAGGCTACAGCCTGACAGCACTACACTCCTGGTCCACAGATGGACTTTTCTTCCCTTGGTTACTTTAGTGACTGCAGTTGGCAGCAGGACAGAGCAAAGACACCAAGAGAAGGTATCAGTGTCTCAGGAAAGGGCATTTTTCCCTTCAAAACCTTGTAATAAGCCAAATGTTCCATAATTACTTTGTTTTGCAGGGAGGAATATGACCACAAATGGCTTCCCTTTCCCAAAATACCTTTGGGGTACCAGAAGGTCATGTTCCCTGTGGAAGGAGGGGAGAAATAGAGGTCCCATGATTTTTGCTGCCTGCAGGAAGCCAGGCAAACATGGCCATGGACAGATGTTAGTAATTCCTCTCCAGTCCCTGGAGCAGCTAGAAGCAGCTCAAAATTGCCAAGTGATTCACAATCCAGAAAATTTTCTGCAGCTGCTCCAACAAAGAGGGAAGACAGTCTTGCTTCCCAGCGCAACAGCAATGGAGGGCTAGAAAAGACCATCTCTCCGTCCTTCTCCATCCAAGCACATCTCTGGGACACCTTTGTCTCCCTGAAGAGTCTGGGACCAGGAGGGGAAGGAGGGGGAAACTCTATCTTTTCCATGTCTTGACACACAGGGATTTCAGCCTGTCTTGGATGATCTTGGCATCTCCTTTATCCAGAAGAAGGTAGACCAAACCTCCATCGAAAGCAAGTGTTGGCCATATTACTGGCCACGTGGTTGTCAGACAACTGACATCTCTATGGGAACTTTAGGATAAAAAAAATGTAAGCTTTTTCATGTAAGACTTCAGCATTCACTTGATCCATGTTTTAATGCTTTTTCCAGTCAACTCTTGGGTGGTCACCTTGACTCTCACAACAGCATAAACTCCTTTCAGAAGTCTTCCCTGCATTTGTTTCAAGAGTGATCATGCAGTCCGATCTGAAGTGCTTTGTAAAAACAGATCTTTTGATTTCATGCAAGAGAAGTAATTTAGAGACCTC
Source organism: Microcambeva ribeirae (assembly GCA_035222435.1). NCBI lineage: Eukaryota > Metazoa > Chordata > Actinopteri > Siluriformes > Trichomycteridae > Microcambeva > Microcambeva ribeirae. The sequence continues at coordinate 10,097 of JAYECN010764900.1, read as the reverse complement.
AGAAAGAAATCAATAATGAAACTTCAGCTCATAAGGAAATACAAACTCAAATTTCTCTCCCATTTCAATTTAGGTGAGCGCAGTTGAAAATTAAACATTTTCTCTAGAAGAGAACATCAAGGCAATTACACACTTGACGTTTCTGATTTGAACAGAACTCAGGTTTTTAACCTGATCGATGATGTTTAGGTGCTGTTTTCTCTGTTGACTCACAGGGTGACTCATAGGTTAACAGCAAATGACTCAACATGGTTTATCATCAAGACTTATCTGGGCCAGGTTACTGTAGTATACTGGCATCTCATTTATTCACACATCACCAGCGAAAACACCGCATGTTGAATAAACTCAGACACAGAAACACTACGCTCCCCGTCACACATCCCAACAGGCATCCATGGCAAGCTGCCCGAGCATGAAGCCAAAGCCCTTCGCTGAGGGACGCTGCTGGGGTGAGGTTTGTTTCTCCATGGAAGTGTGAGATTTGTTTCTCCCCCATGGATGAAAGTGCTCATGGGATGCGACACATGAGCTGGACGGGGAGCGCAAAACTGCAGTTTCTCAAATGACCCGCACTCCTGCAGAGTCACTTCAGCAACGACAGATGAGAGCAGCGCATCCCACTTAGAGACCCTCCATCAAGGCCAGCTAAAAATAGCCTGATGAAGAAAATAAGAAGTGCCCCCAGTGTGATTTCTCTGATGCTTGACACAATGATGAGCAAACAAGACTAAGAATACATCCCATGAGCTGTACTAGTCATTTGCAAGGGCAGCTGAGGAGCTGAACATTAAAGTACTGCTTGGGATGTCTAGTCGTCCAGGCTTTTTTCCAGCACTGGACTTATCAAATGGTTTGGGACATATATCAGAAACACTTCATTCCTGTGAGGTTCCCATTTTGTGAAGGAATGAATGGAAACACAGGCTGTAAATTGAGGTATTTCACCCAAAACAGCCAGTGCTGTCACTTGGACGGCCACCATGAGTGTTCCAGCACCAGGTCCTTAGTGCAAGTTGTATCATTGCTGTCAGCAAGCAGAAATCACCCATAAACTCTCAGGGTGGAGGGGGCCACCCATGACCACGGGGGCCCCCAACTGCCACCCTTTCACCTCCACAGGGGCATATTCAAAGGCACCTGAAGGAGGTGGCTTCCACACTCTCCAATCTCATGGGGAAAGAGAGGAGGGGCCAAAGAGGGCTGCGGGTCCGAGGCTGGGGCAGGCTCAGCACAGTCTGTCACACCACGCTTCCCTCTGCCATGAACAGAAGTTTTTCCAGGCTCCGTGTCGCCGCGATATTCGCAGTGCGCTGAGTCAAGCGGCCGGGGCAGCGGCAGGTGGGCTGGGACGCAGGCAAGCTTTCCATTCGGTGAGCCGCACGCAAGCAGTTGCTTACTTCACTGGGAAGCAATGACGGCGGGCAAGGTCTCCTGGGGCCGAGCCATGACACGGGCTCCCCTCTTCGCATCTCCGTCCCTCTTCTGAAGCAGGACCCATTAGTACTGCTGCTCTGGGATATTAGCTTTAAACTAGCATTGCTTTAAGTTCTCCTTATCTGGTCCAGGAAATATATCCAGGCAACAAGGTCTTTGATGCCATTCAGGATGTCTCCAAGGTACCACAGGGCACCTCTGCCAGGTGCCCAGGGCAGTTCCTGCAGCACGACCTGCATGTCATGCTCCTGCCTGCCCCAAGTCATCCTCATTGCACGGGGAATCACATTGGCTCAAGGTGTGCTTGGCATCAATACTTTGATTCAACCGTCAGAGCAAGCCATGGGCTCACCCACCACCATGTGGGTGACCATGTTGATGGCCAGGACCAGCTCATGAGGCAGAAAAGATGGGAACCTGGAGCTGAATCATCTCCCTGGATCGGGGCTGAAAAGGCGCTGCCACATTCAGGCTCACGGTTGCAAACACCAAGCCCTGTCTGACCATCAGCCTCTTTGGGCTGTTAGTTTTGGGGCCGTGATGGGATAACTCTCCCCTGAGCTGGCAGGGAGGAACCACTAGGGAAACCCACACAGATGCCCTGATTTTGCCCACTGTATTGCCAGAAGGAGAGTCAGCATCGACATCACCTCCTCCAGCCTGGGTATGACACCAAGGGGGGCCACCAGAGCAGCACCACCCATTTCCCCAGCCAGGACAGCCCTGTAGCACTGACCACAGGGCTACCACACATTGCAGTTTCAGATTAAGGTCAAGAGCACCCTCCAAATCAGGGCCTGGGTGTCAGCTGGGACAGTAGGACGGCTCACACACCTTGGCACTATGTCAGTCACCTCTTGCACCTCAAGAAGCAATGTCAAACGCCCAGAATCCCACTGCCTCTGGATTTTTTTCCGATCCTACTCTCTGGAACTGCCAACTTGAGTTTGCCTAGGACGAGCTGTCAAGTGCTGAGCCCCTGCCAACCCTGCTGTCCTCAGCGTGCTGGGGGTCACCTCTACTCACAGCCTGGGGACACCAGTAAAGCTCCAGCACCACCTGTCCTGCTAGGCCCTGCTCTGAGGAGGCAAAGGCTGCAAGCACTGGCTTTGTTTTCTCTTCCACATTTCAAGCCAAGAGCCCATAAAGCTACAGAAGTTTGACATGTCACCAATACTGCTTTATTTTCAAGGCTTTATGCACCTTGGTTGCGTCTAAGGGACACACACCCGACTGTCTCCCCCATCGAATACAGTCTTTTGGCCAGCAACCTAAGAGGAACTGTAAGAGAAGCAGGAAGAACATGCCAGGCTCCACCAACGCTCAAGGTTAACTTCTTTGTCATCTTGTCTCAGCAGGAATCCTAGAAGTTTGCTCTGCAAGCTCTTCATTACACAGGGCAGACACCACTGCCCAGAGCCCCTCTTTGCTCACCGCTGTGGCCGTGATCCCACGTAGCACCCTCCGTCCCCAGTCAGTCCACTAAGAGCTGGTGGCCAGGAAGGTGTCTATCCATAGTCTAGAGGGATCAAGGCACTAAAAATCTCTGCCAAGGTGCATTGTCCCACAGGCCAAGGAGCAGGCACAGGCTGCAAATCTCATCTGACTTTTATCACCTCTTTGGATTCCCAGCACTACATCCATCAAGAACCTTCTCAAACCATCTTCAAGGTTCTCCAGGCTCTCTTAGACAGACAGCACCACGAGCTGGCATCTCCACCTCTGCTCTACAGTTTTCTCACATCCCCAATTTCCTCTCTTTCCTGAAAGGATTTCACTTTCTCCCTCACCTGCCTCCTGGCTCATTCCAATCTCCTCTTTCTCCATCTCCTCCTTCTTCTTTGCCTTCCAACCTCCTCCACCTGCTCCTAATGACCCAGTGCAGAGCAGATGCAAAGCACCTGCCACGTTCCACCCCAGACACAGCTAAGCTGGAGCAGCTAGTGAATGAAACAGGATTTGGAAAGGATGGAGGGAAGCCTGGACCATCAAGGGGTCTGAGGCCATGCAGCAATCTTGTGATGGTGTCCACACAGCGAGAAGTATGCAGGAAAAACAAGTGTCCTGTTCCAGAGATGCTGGATCAGCTTGACGCCACTGCCTTTGGTAGTGCCCAGCCTGAGCAGGGGGGATCTGAGGTGTTTAGGGACTGGGACAGTGACTTGTGGTGGCTGGGGGCACACTGGCCTCCCAGTGTCACCCCTACCACTTTCCTTTGGATGCAGGAGGGAAGACAATTCCTGCTCAGTCTCATCAGCCAGGGCTTTCCTTGTACTTCCAGGCCAGAAGTGGGGGGACAGGTCCTTATCCCAAATACCTGTGACTCACCCCAAGTCCTGGTTAACCAGGAAATCCCACAATCCCAGGTGTGCCAGAGTGTGTCCCAAGCCATCCCCACCGCCTCCTCCACAACAGACCCAATGAACAGAAGGATCCAACCCTTTCCACGGGCCCCAAATCCCCAGGATCCTGACAGAGGTTTCATTCCTTCCCAGCATTTGCCAAACCCCCTGAGGGATCCTGCAGGGCCACAACCTGCCAGGGAGGCAAAGCAAGACGCTGGGCTCTCACCCAGCCTGGAAGGTGAGGAGCCAACTGCACATCCCAACCCGCAAATCCCAGTGGGAGGTGGACATGGCCGGGCCGGGCACCACTGGCTTGTCTTGAAAAGGGAAACGCCAGGACCCCATCCAAAGTCACAGCCTCCTGCAAGGCAGGTCATGTCCCGCATCCCACCCTGGCAGGGAGGCAAAACAGTCTCGGGGCTCCTTTTTTCTGCTGCTTGCGACTGTGGTCACCTCTTCCTCGCAGGGAGGCCAATGTCCTCTCCCAGCACAGCACAGCGGGGACGGAGGGAGCCGCCAGCAGCCCGTTATCTGATGCCGGTAGTTCCAGTGTAAACTTAGCATGGCCTTTCAGAAAGTACTTGCTGTGGCAAAACACGCTGTAAATCACTGCTCCGGATGCCAACAATATTTCGAGATTAGCAGAACTTACAGGGCTCCTTGCGGGGAGCTCAGCTCTGTTTGGGGTTTGCAGCCCTGCAAACCTGGGCCAGGGGGAGGCTCTTGCTGTCCCCATCCCCACGGGGGTGACGCTGCGCTGCAAACGCATCTCACATCTTGGAGGGAGATGCGGCCAGACCATGGGGTTGCTGCCGGGCACGGGGATGGGGGACACCCGGGTGGTGCCCACTCTGGAGGGCAGAGGAGCCAGGATCCCCCTCAGGTTTCCCTTCCCTATCAGACGCGGGCGCTGCCCCCACTGCCACCGCCATCCCCTTCCCGGATCACTCAGCCCAGCTTGGAAAATCCTTGTTTTCCTCCTTTAAATTTTCAAGGCGAAGCTCCCTGCCAACCACCGCGGGCCACTCCAGCATCGCCCTGCAGCTCATCCTGACCTGTGCCCAGGGCTGGGACAAGTCACCCAGGCTGTGGCACCACCTGCTGGCACTGTGGGACCCATTGTCACCACCGGGGCTCAGCCCTAGTCCCCAGCATCCCCAGCATCCCTGGTGCTGGGCACAGCTCAGCTCAATCACAGAGTTTCAGAGCGGGGACTCAGGAGATGCTTAAATAGGGCACCAAGGACGTTGGATCCAATTGCCTCCATCCACATGTGCCACGATTTCCCCAGGCTCAGCTGAGAGTTAATTCCCACCACGGACCTGACCAAAGGGCAAAGCAGCAGGAAGTGCTTTGAATTGAGCAGAGAAAGGGCAGCAAACACCTGGGGGGGGGGCAAAACTGGGTGCACCCAGCCTGGAAATCCCCTGCACGCTTTACATGGGACATCAACCCCTGAAGCTCACAAGGACCAACCTGGATGGGATTTAACCTTCAGGGGGTTTCTAACTCCAAACGCGTCGCTGGCGCAGCACGGGAGGGCTCAGGGCAGATCCTGTGTTACACCTGAGCCCGGGCCATGCAGCTCGACCCTTTCCATCTATGGGTGCCCCTCCTTGCGCAGCAGTGCCAGCCCAGCCCATGGCCTGTAAGCTGAGACCTCTTCGCACCTCCTGACGGTGTCCAGGGCCAGCGCTCGCCAAGCGGGTCCTTCCAGCGCTTGCTGAGTGCAAGCTTTAATCAAAAAGTTGTCTTTAACATATTTGTTATGACCCTGGGATTCTCGATTTAGCAGCGCTATACAGTGATATACTGAAATCACTAACAAGTCCCATCCTACCTGATTCCCGAGCTCCAAGGGCTCTTCATCCTTGTGCATCATCCCTGTGCCTCCTTTGTACTGCAGGGGCTCTTGGTCAGCTACAGATGGTTAAACAGCCCAGAGAGGAGGGTTTTCCTGCACTGGACTGGAAAAGGGGACCATGGACCAGCACTGATGGCTGCAGCACTGCTGCAGTCCCTCTGCCAAAGCCCAGCTCCAAGGAATAACAAAGCAGGATTGAAGCACCTGGGATTTAAAACTGGCTCAGCACCAGGAGAAGTAGCCAGGTCTGCTTTGCTTTCTCATCGCCGGGAGCTTGGTGCTCCCCTCTGCAGCTGCCAGGGCCAGAAATGGTTCCTAAAACTAAAAGATGACTTTTTTAAGGCAACAACCTTCAGTCCCCATGATCTGTGACTTGGATGCTGAGCTGCGCATACCCTGTGCATCGGAGTGGAGGCTACTGGGGTTTGGAGATGTCCCTTGCTAAAAAATCCCGATTTCACTGGTCATGGTGCACCCAAGGGTGTCAGGCAGGAGAGGGGCAGGCGGAGGATGTCATGTGGCACCTTGATTTTGGGATCCCTGTCTGATCATGGGAAAGTGAACACATAGGAGAGCAAAAAGTCGGCAACAGAACCAGTAAAAACACAAGCGAACTGAGCCTATATGGCCTCAGCTCCCCCGGAGCGGGACAAACAGGCAAGAAGTCTCTCTGGAGGAAGGTCTCCTCTCCAGCAGCACCCAGCTGAGCTCCAAGATCCCCACCGGTCTCTGCAGAGGTTTACTTGCTCTAATGCTGCCATCCAGTGGAGGAAACGTCCCGGTGTGGAGAAAGAGGCCCTTGGGGTCCCAGTGGAGTCAGGGCTTTCTCCCGCCCATAGGCAGAGTCTAGAAGGAGCAGGGAAAACATTAGGGGTCAGGGCAAGGAAAATGAAAAAAAAAAAGACATCACTGCTCTTAAAGCCGCTTGTCCCTCTTTCCCCCTAGCCAGAAGAAGGGCAACAGCACCCACAGGAGCCCCAGTGGCGGCTGAAGCACCTTCGAGTCACCCAACAGGGACTAAACCTGTACCCTACGGAGCGACGCCAGCACAGATGCAGGTCCTTCCCAGGCTGGCATTTCCCAGAGGAGTTTTCACGGCTGCATTTCCAGCCTGGGAGACTGGAATGTCCATGAAAATGAAAGCGCAGCACTAAAATAAAGGGCATCTCAGTGTTTCCCTTGGCCTTTTGACGGTGTTCCGGGACGCCTATAGCCAGATGTTCCGTTCTCCCCTGTGACCGGTGCTCTTGGGATGCCCGTATGTGGATGTGCTCCCTGCTCCCCTGTGTCCAGTGCTGCCTGTTCCTCTGTTGCCAGTTCTCCCAGGACCCTCACGCTCAGATGTTCCCAGTGCCCCAGTGCTAAGTGATCCCAGGACTCCAATACCCAGACATTCCCTGCTCCCCTGTGCCTGATGCTCCCAGCTCCCCCTGTGCCCAGATGTCCCCTCCTTCCCTATGCCTGGTGCTCCTGGGACCCCTCGAGGCAGATGTGCTCCCGGCTTTCCCGTGCCCGGTGCTGCCGGCTCCGCCGTGCCCAGGTGCTCCCGGGACTCCCGCTCCCGGCTCCCCCCGTGCCCGGTGCTCCCAGGGGAGCCCGCGCACCCCACTACCGGTGCGGGCAGCGCGGGGCAGGTGCGGCCCGGCCCCGCCGCTCCCCTCTCCTCCCCGTCCCGCCTGTCCCGGCAAAGTGAAAGCGCAGCGGGCAGAAGCCGGGCCGGGCCGAGCCCTCCCCGCCGCACCGGGGCCGCCACGGCCGCCTCCATTGGCGTCTCCTTCCGACGGAGCCTGCGGCGCTCCGGTCGCAGAGGTGAGTGCCGGCCGGGGAGGGGGGGCGCGCCGGGCACCGCGGGGGCGCCGGTACCGGTGCCATTCACCGCTGTCGGTGCCGGTGCCGCCGGGCTCCTGCGGGCAGAGCGGGAACTCCCCCAGGCAGCGCAGCCCACGCACGACGCCGGCAGCAGCACCCGGGATGCGTGCGGAGGGCTGTCCGCGTTCCCCAGCCCTCTGTGCGTCCATCACCCCGTGGGGGGTCCCGCCGGGGCAGCACCCGGTCCCCTGTGGGTGCACCTGCTCCCCAGGAGTCTCCCCCAACCCAAACGAGCGTGCCCCATCCCAAGGGGGGATCCCATCTCCCCGGGATGCTCCCCATCCCCTGCAAACGTATCCCAGCCCCGGGGGGGATTTGCCCTATGTCCTAGGGCAGCAGCGCCCACAGGCTTCCCCTCACCATGTCCCTAAAGGCCACGCTCAGCATGCTGGAGTGGTGGCACGGCCCGTGGACTACCACATGCCCAGCAGGACATGCCACATCCAGCCTGAGCTGGCACCCAAGAGAGCACCGTGTTCTCAGCGAGCATAGCCACGGCAAGGACAGAAATGGGTCACTTCTGCGAAAGGGCATTTTGGGGCTTTCTTACCCAAACAACTCACAACAACTCACCTGGTTTTTGAGTTGTTTCCTGTCCACTGCAAACAACCACGGGGGCCCTACGGGCTTTTGTGCAGCCCCCGGGGCATCAGCATGTGCTGGGCCAGGCGGGTCCTATGGCCTTTCGTGCAACCTCCCAGGGTTTCATGTGCACTGGACCAGGGGGACCCTATGGGCCTTCCTGCAGCCTCCCGGGGCCTTTGTGTGCACAGGGCTGGGGGAACCCTATGGACTTTCGTGCAGCACTGCAGGGACTTCATTCACATGGGCCACAAGGGGCCCCATGGGCTTTCATGTGGCCCCCAGGGCCTCCATGCACATAGGACCAGGGGAGCCCCATGGGCTTTCGCGCAGCCCTCCGAGGTTTCCGTGCGCACAGGCCACGGGGGACTAGGTTTTTCAATGCGGCCCCTTGGGGCCTCCATTCATACAGGGTAGGGGGGCCCTATGGCCTTTCATGTGGCCGTCCAAGGCCTCCTTGTGCACAGGGCCAGGGGGGCCCTATGGGCTTTCGTTCAGCCACCCGGGTCCTCCGTATGCACGGGACCAGGGGGACCATATAGACTTTGGGGCAGCCTTGCGGGGCCTTCGTTCACACAGGCCACAGAGGGGCCCCACAGGCTTTCGTGCAGCCCGATGGCCCCATGTGCAGCAGTCCGGGAGTCCCTACAGGCTTTCGTGCAGCCCCCCAGGGCCTCCTTTTGCGCTCAGCCAGGGGGGCCCTATGGGCCTTTGTTTGGCCCCCTGGGGCCTCCCTGTGCACTGGGCAGGGGGAACCCCATGGGCTTTCCTGCAGCCCGCCGGAGCCTCCATGTTCATGGGCCTCAGGGACCCCATGGCCTTTTGTGTGGCCCCCAATGACCTCCGTGCACATGGGGTCCACATGCCCAACCACCTGCCGACCCCTCACCCTCCTCCCACCCGCACTAAGGGGACTGCCCCCACCCCCTCCCTGGCCTCTGTTTTGGGGCTGAAAACAGATGACTTTGTCTCCATTTTCAAGCTCCAAAACACACAACTTGGTCTCCATTTCTGAGCTCTCAAACCAGACCAAGGAAGCAGCTTTGGAGCCCCAAAAAATGCACAACTTAGCAATGTTCTGTGCTCTGAAACCAGTGCAAGGAACCCGGTTCTGAGTGCCAAAACGCAGGACTTAGCCTGTTTCTGAGCCCCCAAAATAGGCTCAAGAGCCTGGTTTTGAACCCAAAAATGCAGCACTTACTCTCTGCTGTGGAGGCCTCAGGGCAGTGCCCGGCACCTGGTTTGGAGCACCACAAATGTGAGACATGGCCTCTGTTTTTGAGCCCTCCAAGCAGCTCACAGAGCCTGTCTGTGAACCCAGAAACGCAGGACTTGGCCTCCACTTCTGAGCCCTCCAACAGCCCCCAGAGCTGCTGTGGAGCCCCCAAAACACAGCACTTAGTCTCCATGGTGGAGCCCCCAAACCACCCCCTGAGCCTGGTGGGGAAGGCCCAGGAAGGCAGCACTGGGGAAGGGAGGCTCCATCCTGCAGCTGGGGGCCTCAGGAACAGCCTCAGGGGCTGTTGGGAGCTGGGGGAAGGAGAGGGAGCCCCAGGCAGCCCCCGGAGCCCTCCTGGAGCTCCCCAAAGGCAGGATGGACCTTCCCTTGCTGAGCCCCAGGCAGCCCGAAACTCTCAGGGCTTTTCCAGCTCCACCAAGGCAGAAGTTGCCCCCTCTGTTTCAGAGCCCCAAAACACAGGACTGAGCCTCTGTTTTGCAGCCCCTAAAGACAGGGCCCAGCCTCCCTTTCTGAGCTCCCAAACCAGCCCCGGGAGCCGGGATGGGGTCCCAGAAACACGGGAGGGAACCTCCGTTTCTGAGCCCCCAAAGCTGCCCCGGGGCCCGTGGGAGAGCCCAGAGCTGCAGCCCCCCCGGGCTGCCCCTTCAGCCCGGAGACACCCGGCCCCCCCACCCCACCCCCGTGTGTGCCGGGGGGGCGGGAAGGGCGTCGGGGCCCCCTCCGGGCAGGCCGGGCCCAGCCCGCGGCGCGGGGCAGACCC
>JAYECN010764806.1:0-45137 GCA_035222435.1 Microcambeva ribeirae | reverse complement strand
TTTTTTTTTTTTTTTTCTTTTTTTTTCCCCTTTCTCTCTGTTTCACTCACTTTGCTGGCCTCTGTTACTTCTGTTTGTGGTCCCTCTGTCAGCCAAACAGGCTGGGCAAGCTGGCTGAACAGGTATAGTGCTGCATGTGTGTGCTTGTTATGTCCTAAAGTCAATCTTGTGCTATAGTGTTGCTCTATAAATAATGTGTCCCATAAAAAGGAATTTTCCCTTGAAAAAGATGGAAGTAAGTTTTTTTCTTAAAGAAATGTGGCTTTATTCACGAAGAACACTTGAAGTATAAACAGTTTCTCAAACAAGCAGAAACTGGGTTTAGCAGGGATTAATACTAAAGAATGGGTTTTTATTAAAGATCACACTGTTAATCTGGAATGGATGTCAGTGGCACTGAATACAGTGGTGCTGCGAAAGTATGAAGTAATACTACTGTGAAGACAGTGTTACTATTCCAGCACTGTAATCTTAAATTGATGACAAAGTGGCCTCATTTTGAGTATTTCTCTCTAAAATGAGAAACTTGTTTCCCAGAGTGGAAGGGGGAAGATAAATGTGTGTTTTTTCTGCCTATTTTTTTTCAGCTAAAATTTAAATAGGCATTTCACTGTAGTTTTTAGTTGCTTTGAGATTAAGTACTGCTGTGGAAAATACCCTATTCCTATGTGAGGCGGTGAATTTTTTTTTTTTTAGGAGTTTAACCTCTGATTGCAACAGAGATCTCTCTGTTTAGACAATAACTGTCAGGAGCCTTGAAAAAGTCTGGGTTGGTAGGAGCTTTGAAAAAGTCTGGTTTGGTAGGAGCTATGTCTAAGTTAAATGCTTTTGTTTCTTCTTAAATAAAAATTGGCAAAACTGTTACAAAGCAGAGTGAGCACTGGGAAAGGGGTTATGTGCCTGCAAAAGTTGGTATTTACATGCTTTACACACTTGCTATGTAGTCTTTTTGAAGACATGCATACCAAAACAAGCTTGGTGTACTTAAAGTCTTACCTGTATAAATATATATTTCATGTGTGCATTCATTTACTGGTTACCATAAAACATCAAAGCTTTATGGTAGTCACTCTAGGGGGGCCATTTTACTGTATTTCTAGTAGAGTAGGGCAGTCATTTGTAAGGACCAGTAAAAGAGGGAGAGGAATTTGTGAATGTATGCAGTATGGATGTGAAAATGAAAATGGGATTTTCTGGCTTCTGTTCAATTTCTTTATTTATATTCCTAGGGAACAGCAGGACCAGATCCAACAACAGTCTATGTAGATATGAGAGCACTTCGACATGACAGGTACAGATTACATTAAAGTGTTATCTATTGGTAGAGGAGAAAGTTCAGCCTTGTTGCACTGCATCGGTGTGTTTAAAATACAGCTAATCCTGTGTTATCGTACAGCAAAGATCCCCATCCTAGAGGATCTACTAGGGACCACTTTGTGTTGGAAGCTTTCTGCCATCCTGCACCTCGCTTGTTCTGCTTTTCCTTTCTACGCTCTCACTTAACTGGCTGTCTATTCATCAAAATCACATATAACCTAGATTGATTAGCTGTTTCTTACGTAATGATACCTGTGAGCAAATGGTCAGAATCATAGAAAGATTTAGATGGGGAGGATCAGGATGTTCTTCCTGCAACCTCCTGCTCAAGTCAGGGCCAACTTCCATGCTTAATCAGAATACTGTAGGGCAGGTCCAGTTAAATTTGGAAAATTTCCAACAACAGGCATTTTGCTCCTTTCTGGGTACCTCTCATCGATATTGTCCTCTCCGCTGAGGACCTTTTTTTTTTTTTTTTTTTTTTTTTTTTTTTTTTTTCCTTACTAGCATTTCCCTTTTAACCACTTATTTTCCTGGCTTCGTGTCTATTTGATGCAGAACTCTGCAAAATCTGGCTCCATTTTCTCTGTAACTACCCTTTAGGTGGTGGAAAATTGCAGTTATATACCCCCTTAGACTTACTTCTTCAGTCCAAACCAGCTAAATAAGCCTTCCCAGCTTTCTGTCAATGTCAGGCTTGCCTAACAACTGCTCCCCCACTTCAGTGTCTTACGCAAACTTGTCTGGGATATTTTCTATCAGAGTTTATTCTGTAGTTGTGATTTTTCTGTTATCTTGCCTCTTAGTTAACACAACTGCTAGCAGTAACAAGTTTGGGCTGTAATTTTAGTAGGATTCATTCGTGTGTGTGTGTGGGTGTATGCATATATGCTTGTTAGGTATTTGTTTCTCTGCTTTCTGTGTTTGTTTAAAGTAACATAATGCCATTATAAAAAAATAAAAAAAAAGGCACCAAGTGTTGCTAACATTAAATCAGTGGCTTCTGATAACCCCTAAAGCTTAAAGCTTTTGTGACTACTGATCTTCTCTATTTTGCATGCTTAAATCTCAGTTGTTGGAAGTCAGGTTACTGAAAGGTCCTTCCTGTGGTCCTCATTTAACATTCAAACAGATCTTTATTCTACTTTTTTTACTTTCTCCTTACTGAATATATCACTATGATTTGCATGGGATATATTCTTGCTATGGGTAAGCTGAGCTGTAGCTTCAAAGTTCCCACTGTGTTAGAGAAAATTCTAGCCTATGCCTGTTGGGGTAATATTAGGTATTAAGTAATATATAAGGAAATGAAAGGAGCCTATTCTCTTGTACATCTTTCCTGCTGCATTTCCTGCTTCTTTGGCTCCTGCTGTCTTTGACACTGCTTAAGTCATGTTACTAATAAACTCCCTAATATCACTTGATTCTGTTTAGGCTGACTTGCTCTTCACTGTTTGCAATTCTGAGATTCTGCTGTGGTTCAGTATAGACAGCAGAGGTCCAGGGGAGTCTGATAGTGAGGGTGAATTTAAAATACAGGTTGAACTACTACCTTGGAGCTCTCTTGGAAAGTCACTTACCCAGAGGGATGAATTTCCCTTTCTTGAAAGAAATGTGATATATGGGAACACTGACACGGTGGTCCTGAAGTCACCTAGAAGCTTTTTTAACTGTCTTACTGTATCATGAGTAACTTGAGCACAAGCAGCTGCCACCGTAACAGCTTGGTCAGAGCCGCTAAGGAAAAGATAACAGTGGATACACTGGAATACACTTCATTACACTTCATAAATCTCTGTACAAATTTCTTCTTTTATTTTCTCAGGGTACGGTTGGTAGAGAGAGGTTCTCCACACAGTCTGCCGCTTATGGAGTCTGGGAAGGTGAGAGATTTGGAGAGCATTAGGGTAAAGCAGAATCAAATTATCTTCCAAGTTGATTTATTTTTGCACTTAGAGCTATCCAGACTTGAGAAAGCACCAAATAGTCCTATCCCCGCTTTACTATTATCTATGTGGCGAGCAGCTTCTCTTGGAGCTCAGTACTGAATCTGTGCAGTGAGAGGCTGTATATGCTTTACTAACCCAGTATATCTGGGAGAGCCTCTAGAGAGAGTGAACTTCAAAGGAACAGCTAGTTAAAATGAAGCAAAGTTCCTAAAGTTAAGTACCAGGATGTTGAGTAGATAGAGCTGGAAAAATCACAGGCCTTCACACAGAAGGCAGTTTTCAGGTGTGAAATGGATAAATCAACTTCAAAGCTTAAGTAAAAGCTGCATAGAGTTGCTGGGTGTTTAAATGATTAAGCATCCTTTTTTAGGAAAAGACAGTTGGTATCTATAGAGGGGAGCAGAAAACAAAGGGAGTGCTGGCTGCCATGACACTGCATTATTAACTTATCTTTCCTTCAATTAATTAATTTTTTAAGTTTATTTTTTAATCATATGCTTCCTATTGCAGATTCTTCCAGGAGTAAAAGTTATCATAGCACACACAGAAACCAAGGGACCTCTGGGAGACTCACATTTAGGAGAGGTAAAGTGTTGCAGCTCTTGTACTTTATCAGCAGTGATTTAATATATAGATGCATCACACAGGTGAATGTCTGTCTCAGTAGGATAACAATGATCACCTTAATGTGACAAGCAAATGAATGACACGGAGCTGAAATCGTCACAACAAAACATTTGCATGCTTCTCTGAATGCCTGCAAAGTTTGCTCCCTCCTCTGCTAAAATATTGCATACCAAGTGTGGTACCAGTTGACTGGTCTATGTCTGAATGGCAGCTAGAAGATGCAATGAATTTCTTGCTATCATTATATACTCCATCAGTGGAGAGTAGCACTGAGATAATTGGCTGCTTGGTTTAATCTCTGTTCTGTATGCTTTTGGATTTGAGTGTATTAAGATCCTCTATTAATAGAAGACCTTTGATTTAAAAAAAAAAAAAAAAAAAAGGAATTTGACTCTGAAGAGTCAAACTCCCTTTTTAGTCCTTTTTCCTAGTCATTTTCTCTGCAGCAAAAGTTACTTAGTGACTCTTAGAAAATAATTTCTGCCATTTTAGGAACAGCAAAATTGTCAATGGAACGGATTTTCTTAAATCAAGAAATTATGCTGCCCGATCTGGCAAAATAACCTATATTTATATGGGAATAGCTCCCTCTTGACTTTTTTTTTATTCCCTAGATATGGGTGAGTAGTCCACATAATGCTACTGGTTACTACACCGTTTATGGAGAGGAAGCACTGCACGCTGATCACTTTACTGCTCGCTTGAGTTTTGGAGACACTCAGACTGTATGGGCACGGACCGGATACCTTGGCTTTCTGCGCAGAACAGAACTTACTGATGCTAGTGGAGGTAAGAAAACATTGTAAAGAGAAAAAATGAAGCATTTGTTAAATTTGTTTGGGGTAGCTGAGCTATCAAAGAATAAGCCATCCTGCAAATTTTTACAGACTTCTGTAAGAGATAAGTGCTGAAGGTAAAAAGAATGTTTTTTGACTCTGTATATATTGTTTATAGTGATACTGGATGATCATGCAAAACGGGTAATCCATAATGCTCTTTTGATAGTTTTAGAAGACAGGATCCTCATCCTTCATTTCCATTACGATGCCATGAGCACATTAGTGCCTTTCTATTTGCTTCTACTTACTTTATTCTTATTGACAAAAATGGGGTATTTCAGTGCTGATTTAGAGAATACTAATGATGCCAATTAATTCCATTGTTTTAGGACATGCAATAGCAATGGTTTCCCAGCCCTTCACAAGTGAATTTGAGATATTTAAGTATGTCGAGGAAGGACTTTGCTCCTTTTTCTATTGGTCTGGAATATGGAATAGATAAAACTCTTGATTGTCATGTATTTAAAAAAACAACAGTGACCTCTAAATAACCCAAACTTGAGTGCTTATTATCACTAGCAATATACCTACTGTAACTTGTCATTAGACTTAAGAGAATAGTGCTATCTACAGTGGATATGTCTGTGTGTCCATGACTGGATAATTAGCTGTAGATAGGTCACACATCTAGATGTGTCTACACATCTACAAAGTTTACGTTTTGTTTAATCATTCATTATACAAAATAGAAAAACAGTGTTTCCGCTTCTGCAATATTTCCATAGTTGTCTGTGAGACGAAGGAGATAGAGTGGGCAAGGCAAGAGATTGGTTGAAAGCCCAAGCTTAGCAGCTGGTAGATCACCCAGTCAGGATGCTCTCAGCTTTCCTTGCTTTCTCTACTCAGATTTTTTGGGGGCAGTTGCTTAACCTCCTATGCACATTATACAGCTGTTCAGCACAAGCTTCTGCATAGGGTATTTTAGCAGAATTGTCCTTTGATCGCTGTTCACAATGAAATGGCTCCCTCTACTTGAGAAAGCTGGCTGCTTACAGAAATCAGAATCTCCGAGCAGACTCTCGCACACTCACAAAAAAAGAAGTTACAGATGACGGGGAACCAGATTAATGTAGTAGCTTTTTGTACCTTGTAGCTTTTTGAAAAATCATTTATTAGATTTTTTTTTTTTTTCACTGTGGAAGAATACCACTAGAGAGACCATGCATGATAATTACTTGCAAGTATGCATGAGCTACACTGTTGCTTCCTACTATGCTTTTAATTAGTTACACTAGTTAAACAATTGAGCAGGTTTCTAAAATAGGTGCAGGGAAAAAAAAAAAAAAAAAAAAAAGAATGCAAACAGAACCAAGCCATAGAAGAAACAGGGGGATGTGGAGAGCAAGTCCTGCAAGAAGGGTCTAGGAAAGCTTCTCCCATTTAACCTAGTGAAATCAAGGTGAAGGGAGGGAACAGAATTTTGCTCTCTGAAGTAACTGTGGGAGCTGAAGAGCAGAAAAATGTTGTTGGCATGAGGACAAGTGGGTAGAAGCAGGTGAAAACAGAATTAAATTTGAAAATAGGAGAAACGTTCCCATCCATAAGAGGAGGAAAATTCTTCAATAAGAATAGATGGACAAAAAAGATGTTTTAACAGTGGATTTTGATTGACTTTATGAATGGGAAAAGCATTATGTTTTGTATGTAATAGAGGGGACCAAACTGAATGACCCCAAAATTCTTTTTGTTCTGGTTTTAAGCCAGTAAAAGGAAACGCTAAATGAGCTGTTAATACTTTTCTTTTCAAATGGTAGAGTTGAGGTGCATTACAGTTTCTCTGAGGAAGCCCTGTGAAATTCATGGGTATTGCTGGGAACAAACACATACAAGTGAAGATGTCTGTTCTCTAGACCTGATGATATTTGGAATGTCTGTGCTGTATTTCAGAGAGGCACGATGCCCTGTATGTGGTAGGCTCTTTGGATGAAACACTGGAGCTCAGAGGAATGAGGTATCATCCCATTGATATAGAGACCTCTGTAATACGAGCACATAAGAGCATTGCAGAATGGTAAGCAACTCAGAATTACTTCTCTAACCTCTTAGGTCTTCTGAAGCGCTAGAAGTCATGTTTTTGCAGAAGAGCATGCTAGATTGACAGCTTGCTTTAAAGATTGAATTTATCAGGCTTTGCTTTATAAACTACTGCTGTTACAGTAACTGAAATATCACCTCGCCCCCTTCCCACACCTCCATTCAAAAAATAAAACCTTGTGTCAGAGTTTGATCTTCTCAGTCTGAAAGGTGGAGAGCGCAGGATGCGAGCAAGGTAGCAGGGCACTTGAGGATTGTGTGGTGGTTGTCCCTGGCTGTTAGAGTGATACACCTGGCTGTGTTATAGGCATCTGGGGGATTTTGTAAATGGTGTGTTTGCTCACAATTAATATTTGTATCAAACCAACAGTGCTGTATTTACATGGACCAACCTGCTTGTGGTGGTTGTGGAATTAGAAGGCTCAGAGCAAGAAGCATTGGACTTGGTTGCACTGGTAACAAACGTAGTTCTCGAAGAGCATTATCTTATAGTCGGTGTTGTAGTCATTGTGGACCCAGGTGTTATTCCTATCAATTCCCGTGGTGAAAAGCAACGAATGCACTTGAGAGATGGATTTTTAGCTGACCAGTTGGATCCTATTTACGTTGCCTACAACATGTGAAAACACAAAATCGCACCAAGGCTAAAGCACCAAAATCTAGAGACTTTCTGAATAGCATCTGAATCAGTTTGTGTTTTTAAAGGCTTTTGAAGACCATAGGAAAATGGAGATACTAATCTTCACGAGCCTTCATCTCTCAGACTGTGTTTGCTTTCATAAATCCATTGCAACAGTTACAGCTGTCTTAGGATGGAGAATTTACTGGAATTCCTGAAGGAAATTTAACAGAACTATCATGGACTTTTTTTTTTTTTTTTTTTTTTTTTTTTTTTACAATAATTATGAATGTCAGTAACTTGATGCACTGCATAAAAGGACAAAAAGTGGGGTGGGGAGAGAACACCAGCCGTGAGGAGGCTTACAAATAATACCGAAAGTTGTGAGTAACCATTTGGAGCTAACTCTCCATGTGCTTGTTTGCAATATATTGGTGGTAACTGTGTTGGCACATAACTTTCAAGATTGCACGCATCTCTGCCAGATTCTCTACTGTACTGAAAGGAATTTGCACATACTTGAGGTTTAAAAAATGCAGCCTTTTATTTTAAATCACTGACTCATCCTCATTCAAAAGAAAACAATTCATTCCAATCCTGGATTCAATATTGCAACAACTATGCTGCTGTTCAGCCTTTTTGTACCAAGCAAAAACAAATACTGCATCTGTAACATGGTTACTTACAGTGCCATGCTGGACTCTGTAATGCTATAAACTTTATAAGAAAATATAAATATCTAGTTTTAACTACTTGATGCAGGAGGCTTAAATGTTCTTGCTCTCATAACTTCACGTTAAATAGTAAAATTGTTTGTTTTCATAGCATTAAGCTGTTAATTACTGCTCTACGTAAAGCCAAGTTTTTTGAAACTTCATTCCAAAGTCAATAGTCTCTGAATCATTGGTAGAACTGTCTACAAAGCATGATCTTGCAATATGTTTTCCCTGAATATCCTGTCCTAAAGCCTATATAATAGTGACTTTTTCCACCATGGAAAAGATATTCAGTGTTAGCTGGATTTGCTGTGGTACAAACTTTCATCTTTTAGTTGTATTTAGACAGAGTTTTCATTCAAGCTGAAATATCCAATTGGTAGAATCAGACTTGTCTAATTAAGATTTTGAAATTTCTGCCTGATCTTACACTGCAGTAAACCTAATTCAGAAAGAGAATGTGAAATTATTCAAGTACTACTTGTGTTTGAAAAAAAGCACAAGTCTAGCAAATAATTATTTTTGTAGAGCTAATAAAGAGTTGGAGGGTTTTTTTAAATAATGCATGAATTTGGCAAAACAGCCATGGTTTTTCACAAGGCGATTCTGCCTGGATCAGTGCCTAAGAAAGATGGATGTTAGTCCCACGAGAAGAGGACACCAAATGACTCCTGCTCAAATAAAACTATGAATTCTTTAACGGCAGTAACAAAAAAGCTTTCATATATAGTAGTTCTTTGCCCTCATGGTGTTTAACTGTGGTGTATTATACAGCTACATATCTTGAAACTCTTAACTGTAATTATGTACAGAACTTGTGTAACTTATTAAGTACAGTGACCTTAAGCAATGGACTACAGGACCCCCCTCAGAATAGCTGGCAAAAGGAAAGAACTACCTACCCCCAATTTTAATGTTGTAGGTTTTTTAGCGATTAAAGCATTTTAAGTTTTTGTTTTGTTTTTGTATTGAGGTATTGGTGACAGTGAGACAAGTTGCCTTGTAAAGTAAAATGTAAAATTCAAAAAAAAAAACAAAAAAAAAAACACATTAAACATTTCAAAACTGCTCTTGGAAATGTGCCTTGCTCCATCTTAAAACTTTTCCTGCCTTTTGGACCACAACGTGCTTTTTTTGGTTGGATTTCTTTACAACTCCACCACGATCGACATCCTTGAATTTCAGTCCTCTGGCCCTTGTGTTTAGCACCTGAACGCCAGGCAGGAGGAAGCAGCGGCGCTTCCCTGGGGCCGCGTGCCTGTCCCTCAGGGCCTAAACGCGGCTCCTCACGGTCCCGGCCCCGCCCGGAGGCGGGGGTAGCAGAATGCTGTTCTGTAACCCCCGTTTGTTTTGCTCTAGAGCTGTTTTGTTCCGCGCGCCCACATCACACCGAAGACGCTCTCTGGGGGCGCTGCGGGTGTTCGTTTCGAGGCGCGAGGCTCGGGACGTGTTTCCCTCGCTCTGGGCGGGCCCGCGCTGCCCCGCTACGTCACGGCCGCGCGCGGCCCGGGCGCGAGGCCGCGCCGGGGAGGCTCTCAGGGACCCCAGGGGCCGCCGGGGACGAGGTGCGGAGGTGCCGGGCCCTCCGCGGGGGGCCAGGGTGCCGGCCTGGGGGGGGAGGCTGGAAACCTTTGTAGCCTCGGCCAGCCCCAGAGAGAGAGACACACGCACAGAGAGAGAGGAGGAGAGGCTGCGGCGGCGGCTGCATCTAGGAATATGAATTTCCCCCCCTCGGCAGGTCGGATCACCTCGGCTCCATGGTGAGGAGAAAGAAGAGCCCCCCTGGGCCCCAGGAGCCGCGCAATGGGTAGGCTGGGGTGGGCGCGAGGCACTTTGCGGGCCCTCGGCCCCCTCGGCGCTGCCCTGCTCCGCCGGCGCTTTGGTGGCTGCTTTTTTCTCTCCGTGTGTCTGTCGAGCGCTTCCAACCGCCCGAGTTTGGCTCGGCGATTTCTCTCCCAAAGGCGCCCCGAATTCCTCCGGGAAGGTGCCAGGGGGCTGCCGGGGGAGCCCCGCTGCCTTTTAGGCCCCTTTGGGGGGTTTCCCGCGGGGCTTTCCCCCTCCCGCCCCTCGGCACAGGTTGTTGGGTCGGGACAGCAAACGAAAGGGGATTTAGTAACAAACAACGGCGGCCATGTTGAGAGGAATTTCTGCAGCTAAACTTCTCCCCTCTCAGCCCAGGGATTTTTCTCCCTGGGTGGGGGCGTCCGTGGCCTGACTTTGTGCCCCCTCCTTTTCTCTCTCCCCTCCCCGACAGGATGACAGTGAAACTGGGAGAGAGCAGCGGGGAGGAAGGGGTGAAAAAGCTGGGCAAGCGAGCAGGAGGAGATGAGGAGTCCCTGGAAGAAGAAGGGGCAGGAGGAGGAGGAGAGGCAGCTCCAGGCAGCAGCAGCACAAAGAAAGAAGAGAAGATCATTAACAGCAACGCTAACGGCAGCCCCTCGTCGACCCCCGCCGCGGCGCAGGCCCCTGCCTCCCTCCAGCCGTCCCACAGCCAGGACCAGCATCATTTTCTCAGGTCCAGCGTCAGACCTCAGAGCAAGAGGCTAAAGAAGGATTCTCAGGCATCCTCCTCGGTTGGCAACAGCAGCACCGCGAAAGGCAAAGGTACCGAGTTTTGTGTCACACAGGCTGGGGCACAGGGGGTCACCTGTGTTTTTAGGGGCTGTCATCCCTGCTCTGGAGATGCCATCTTTTGTTTGCTGCTTGGGAAGGTGTTTGGGGCTCGTTTCTCTCAGTGGCTGAAACCTTCTTTGTGTCCCAAGGCTTCAGCTTCTCTGCTGTCCACCCGTGTTTGCGCTCACAAAACTGGGGCTTGGGGGGTATATGGCCTGGGGCAGGGGGGCCTCCCTTCGTTCCTGAAGAGAGCCTTTAATTCCTGCATTCCGTCAGTTGGGAGTTCTAGGAAATTTCTGTGTTTTGGTTAGGAAATGAGACTCCAGCAAGCTGTGTAATCAGGTGGCTGCACTCAGGCTTCTGACATGGGGTAACAACAAAACATTTGTCGAGTGCTAGTTTTAAGAAAAAAAGAACTTTAAACAAATGGATCTTCCCCGCATTCATTTCTGTGACCATTTTAGCAGAAGAACTGTTTTGGAATCAGCTATTAAGTGCACATATTGAAGCATTTGTTGGGCAAGGCTTTGCAAGCCCCCAGTACTACACCGCTGTTTCAGGAGAGCTGGGGCTTTCTCATCCAATTTGAGATTTTTGAATTACCGTTGCTATGTATACATATATGTGTGTATATTTACATACATATATACGTGTGCATGTACATATATATATATTTTTTTAAACTTTAGCATTGTAGATAGGACCTCAATTTTTGAAGGCTCTTCCTTTGCTCCGTACTGGAAGGCAGCGGGGGTGTCAGGCCGTGCTATTGTGTGTGCTCTGCAGTTGGTGGGTGACACCTGGCGCTCTAGCTGAGCTTCGTCCTAGTTTGGGATCCCTTGTGCAAACATACTGAAACATTATTTTGTATTAAATTTTGAGGAAAACAGAACTTTCTGATTTTTTCACTCAAAATAAGAAAGTTTACTCTTGTCTGTCAGAAACTAAATAAAACTCCACAGTGTATCAATGTATATTGGAGAATACCTCGCTCCTTTCCATTGGAGTGATCTGCACGTGCTGGACATTAGGTAAACTTTTTAAAGAATTATGGTAGCTTAGTGTTACAGTCAGAAGGCAGTCCTTTGCAAATTGGGATACATTAGATATTGCCATGCAATCAAAAAATTATTCAAATCCATTGTTTGGCATATAGTTTATATAATTAACTAAAATATTTTTAATGTCTTAGTCGATCATGTTTAATCTCTTAAACTTTTTTTTCAAGTGAAATTCTTACATGTGGAATGTTGGAAGGTAAAACTGAAAGGTTTATATTTTTTTCTTCCCAGTTGCATTGAACTGAATAAACAGATGAAATACCCAGGAGTACTTAGCTGCAGATAATGATTTCAAGAATTGTAAATAGTATTAAATGTGAACAGAGATTTCTTTGGAATACATGTAATCCATAGTTGACATGTAGAAGATATGGGTGTGAAAATATTCCATTGCTTTGAAAGTGTGTGCACATGTGAACAAATACACATTGGTGTCTGTGTATGTGTGTGTTCATGTTTGCATATTTGTAAATAAATATATATTTACAATTTTAGAGCAGTGGAATAGTTTTAATGAGGTGCATTGACACTTGAAAAGCAATTGAAAACCAAACTTCATTTATTTTGTATTTCAGTTTCTGAAAGGACCAAAATAAAACTATGTACAGAACAGAATTTATTATTTTTGTAATTAGTTGTAAAATAGTGCGTAAAATCTCTGTACCTGACTATGCTGTCTGGGTTGGAGAAAATCCTTAAACCATTGAGAAGGACAGTCAGTGGCAAAATTATGATTATGTTTTCACTGCTTCAGTCGGAAGACCAGCCACAACTCAACCTGGCTAATTTTGATGTGAATGTATTGGGGCTCATTTCTCTGACGTGGGGGCGTCCTTGGAGAACAGACCCCTTGGAGTAGGATCCCCTTCTATTTAGAGTTTTTTACACTCAGAGGTGCTTACTGAGACATTTTGCAGACTTGTCTGGATTCTCCCTCAGAAACGTCTGGTGATTACAATTCATGGGATTTGCATTCCAAGGGAAGTATCACAGGGTTGTCTTCTAGGAAGGAGCTAATTGTGTGATGAAGGTGACTAATGAAGGTGAGACTAAACTCACTGTACTCCCCTTGTAAATATCAAAATAATAAAAAGCTCAATTGCATTCACATTCTTTTGGATAAGCCCCGAAAATGCAGGACGTTTCCGTTTTGCAAGTCACAGTGAAGGTGATAACTCCAAAGGCAATGGTGACACTGGTCAGCAGGAGTGTTTATACCATGATTATAATTGGTCCATACCAGAAACTTATTAGTGGGATGATCTTTCAGTATTCCTATGTACTCCTTAGAATATGCTTAAAGAAACAGTCCCGTCCTGAGCATCTGTGTGCTCCAAAGTAAAATCTCATTTTAAGGAGGATCGGAATGGATATTATTATGGAGTATGATCATGAACTTAATGTCTTTCAAAATGTAGTTACACAGCAGGCATTTGTTGGTCCAAATTAGGTGTGTTTATTACAGATTTCTTTATTTTTGGCACTGGTGCTTTTGGGGTGCCCCATTGTAGTAAACAAATTGTTGATAAAATAAACATCAGGATGAGTTGGGCCACTCAGCATCTGCTACCTTTTCTTCTTTACCTTACTATATAGTTCACAGAAGACTTTGATTAATAATTTTCAAATTCTGCCCAGCAGAATGTATATATATGCCCTTAATTTGAGGGCTTGGGGATTCCTGCTCTTCCCTTTTGTGCACTCAGTTGCATTTTGAATTTAGGGCAAAAATGATGTAAAAATCAGCATAGTAAGATGATGTTTGAAATTTTTCCCTTCCAAAATCCTCTGTGTTTTGAATTGATGAAAGGTTTATGTGAAGTGCTGCACACATATCTAAATATGTGCATAAACTTCTGAATATCTAGTATCATATTTTCAAGTATTTATTGACTTTCATCATATTTCCAAATTTGCATTCTGTACTTTAATGCACAGCTTTAGAAGCAGCAGTGCTGAACATAAGTCTTACAGTAACTTGCACAAAATCAAAGGAGAAATCTGAAGAAGTCACTGGGTGGAGGCAGTTAAGTATGAGAATGCAAGAGCATCAAAGTTTCTTGAGAGTGCGGAAACAGATCAAGATAAAGGGAGGTTGGGGAGATTTCTGAGAGTTTATTTCTCATTTTAAATATGTTTTTACCCATTTTTCCAAAAGAAGAATAAAGTCAAGGGGAAATAGTAACAAAATCTATGGTGATGTTCTTACACTTGAAGCCTGTCTTTCATGCTGTTATTCCAAGTTTTTTCACAAAATGTGCCAGACAAATCTGAATGCTTTTTTAGAACCATTTTGCTTTAATAAGTAGTTCCTATTCAAGGAAAAAGAAAAGTTCCTCTGAAAAGTTACGCTGAAAACATTTATTAATGTTCCATCTTTCTCTATCTTATAAAACTCACTCATCAGTAGCCCACAGTTTGGTTCAACCCATCAAATTTGCATGTCCTGTAGTATGTGGGTTAGATTAACTACTGAAGAGGACACGTATTCCAAGATACTTGATTCTACTTAATCTATAAAAATTATTTTTATCGCACCTTTCCCAAACTGGAGTGTTGCAGAATATATTGTGGGCTTGATGTGAAATGTCATTCCTCCATTATATCTCTAGGGAGCGTGTAACTGATTAAACTACCAGCATTATCCTTTGTCCTAATATTCTCCTTAGTTCTGCCCATCTCATTAGGGTCCTTACTTCTTCCTTCCTTCCCAGTCTGACATGGTTTCATTCACTCTTCGTCCTCCCATTTATCCAGACTCTCCCTCCCTTCCTTTGACAGTGTCTGGGGACCAGAACTCTGCAGTACCTTTCACATCACGCCCCACCATGAGCGGAGGATTTTGTTCCATGTGCCATGTGCAGTAGGTATTGAGCTCAGAAAGGGGCTTGTCTGCAAGCCACACGGCTGCACAACCGTATCATTTAGAGGGAACCACAGGCTTTTTTTGATCAGTGATACATGTTAGTGTTTTAAAATACTTTAAGTGAAGTAGTAACCAGGGTTACACAGATAGTTTAATTGGTTTAATGTTGGCTGGCATAGGAAAAATGTCAATTAAGTTACAGCGCTGATGTAAACTGAACAGTTTCTTCACTTTTTGTCATACACGTAGAAGTATTTCCCAGGCTGATCCCTTGTGTCTGAATTTCTTTTTCTGCTAAATTCCGTAAACAACTATGAGAAACACACCGAGTTTTTTAGCTTTATGCCTAGTACAGGTGTTTGTAATGTATCCTTCTTTTTAATGAATGAGCAAGAGAATATTGATTTACTGGAGTTGGGGAATGAGTGAATTTATAATGCACCATTTTTATTTAAGATGGTGCACATATCACAGCAGTATTAGGTTAGCTCAGACGTTGCTGCTTTAATAGTTTAGATATGTATTGTCCATAGAAAAGTAAATATTCAGTATAGTTTTGTGTATAGACTCCTTCTGATAATCAGCACTGTTGGAAGACGTTCAGCTACATCTTGGTTGTTCGAAACTAATAAATAGTAAGAGTTAGAAGAAGCTGGATGAGTGTGTACTTTTATAAGACATTTAACTGTTGTGTTTAAAGTTTTGGATATTAATAATAAGAACCTAATACAGTAGGAACATACCAAATGGTTTGGGATGATCTAGACTTAGCCTTCTCAGGAGTTCTTGCCATTTACTGCAGAAGCAAACAAGCTAGGAATTAGTTTTCCAGTTAGGTTAGTTCTCAAACTGAAACACGGGCTTATTGCGAAGTATCTCCCTCCCTCTCTCGTTTGTACCTTCTTCTCAGCTAGAGTTTTTGGAGAGGAAGGCAATGCAGGTTGCATCTTGTTTGGGTTGTCCTTTCACACACTAAATGGCCTTGCTAAATTCCCAAATCTGGACATTCTAGAGAATCAGCTGGTTCATTTCTTCACCGATGTGTGTGATGGTCTGGCCATCGGAAAAATGCCTAAACAATGGGGCTCACTTGCCAAGCAATTAAGAAGAAAGTTGCAGCATTTGTAGTTGATTGCTTTTTCAGTAAAATCAGTAAGCAAATGCTTATGGGGTAAAGCTCTGCTGTGAGAAACTTTCTGACATCTTATAAGTTGGCAGTCACTTGCTCTGCCTGGAGAGGGAGTTTAGTATTTTATGCTCTAAATTTGTCTGTGTTGTGTACGAGGATCGGTGGGAGTCCTGTGCCCCTTACCTGGCTGCTCCCTGATGGATGTGCCACTTCCAGCTGACGTTTTGCAAATGAAGCCCGAGGAATGCCAGTGCAGAAATGAGAAGAGCGTTGAGCTAGGCGAGGAGCTGTGTTGAATTGCAGGTCC
The DNA here is from genome assembly GCA_035222435.1 of Microcambeva ribeirae. Taxonomy (NCBI): domain Eukaryota; kingdom Metazoa; phylum Chordata; class Actinopteri; order Siluriformes; family Trichomycteridae; genus Microcambeva; species Microcambeva ribeirae. The sequence continues at coordinate 29,060 of JAYECN010764806.1, read as the reverse complement.
TGTGTGTGTGGAATATACAAGATATGAAGAGCAAACACAAATATTCTACCTTGAGCCTAGAAGGAAAAACTTGTCATCAGTCTAGGCATGATGAGACACTTCCTGATAGTATCAGTGATTCAATTATTTGAGGTATGGGCAGTGGTCCAGTGATTGTCATTTTCCTGCCAGATTTTTTAAATTGTAGTCTTTAAACCCCTTTATACACATTTTTGCGAGGTTTTATGTTTCACTACAAAACAAAATTAAACTACTAAACTGCAAAGACAGCTTCTTATGGTAGTGTGGAAGGGAATAAGGAAAATGTAGTATGAGATGCTGCTATCCCAGTCACATATATCTGAAACTCTGATGATAGTGGGCATGTAAGTGGGGAGAACATGGAATCAATAAGCTTTTTCTGAAACATCAATACTCTGGTCTATGGTTTTGTTAGAAGTTACAGGCAATTACCAAGAACAGAAACCTAATGTCTTGACAATCTGTAGAGTCAAAACTGGGTGAAAATGCCAAGAATTTAGCTTCCAAAGGTGTTGCTTTGTACCTCCCATGCAGGAACTGCTTCTCTGTTGCATCCCAATTGTCATAGCTGTAAAGTCACGTGGATGGATGTCCACTCTTGTGACTTGTGCAGGGAAGGAGCAGTAGAGAGAGAGAGAATGACTGTCCGGCCTGCAGTGATCTCCCTTTACAGACAATTCTACTTAGAGCAGATTCTTGGAGAAAGTCCCCTCGCTCTCTCCAGCAGTGACGGTGGTAGGACTCACCTGAACAGACATTTTTGTTTTAATGCATTACTTTAATTCTCAACAATATCTGGTTTAAAACTTACGATCATGATTGTCAATCATTAATTAGACAAGACAAAGTTGCTGCTTGTTGCGTATATAAACTAGAACTTTATAAAACAAGACTGAAACCATGAATTTGAGGGGTGAATCATAACGATGTATGTCTACTTGCAGTCCCTTTTATCCTGAGTTGCTTTATAATACCATGTTTTAGAATAAACCGTACTTCTTACTGAGATCTGGTATACACTAGTATAAATTTTGGTAATCTACTGAAATAGCATTGTGCCGAATAGTAAGTAGTAGAGATTGTGCAAAGGGATGATATAGCAAACTCCTTGATTTCTAAAAGAATTAAATGACACCGGAGATGTCTGTAGAGGTGACGGAATATTAGCTTTTCAAAATCTTGACCTGTGAGACTCTAAACAGTTGTCTGAATAGGAATTTCTTTCTGTTTAAAACAGGAGAGGCTATGATGAACTCAAAAGGACTACAGTGTGTCATTCGGGGAGTTCAGAATAGAACAGATTATCTAAAGAATATTTAATAGAATAGAAAAGTATATCCAAAGGAGCAGAAGAGCGATTTCAAAATATATCTTTTGTAAAAAATGAAACCGTGGAGCCCCTGGTGTGTCCTGAGAAGAGGCTCAGTGGAACCGTTCTGTTCCCTTTGCCTTTTACATGCAACAGTTGCATGTATTTTGCACGTATTGCGCGTATTATTTCAGAAGAAATCTACTAGATGCAATTTCTTTTTTAAGAAATTAGAGGCTTCATGACATATTTGCTTGTATGCTATATAATCTCTAGGAAATCTGTGATAGAACCTGTACCTGACAGGTGACTACGGGTCTGTACTACTTTGAGCAAGCATGCGTGTGCATACACAGATTAGTTTATTGTTAGTTTCTTTAATCAATTGGTTTTCTAAATAATTTCTCGGAAAGTTAGAGGTCTGCAATCAGAAGAGTAATTCTTTGGTATGCAGGTCTTAGAGCCATCTTGCTATAAGCGAAGTATTTCACTTTGGGAACAAGTAGCAGCAAGAGGGATGGTAGATTGAGACTGAAGACTGGTGTGTTTATATTCCCTTTTCTTGGCGTTCAGCAATTTAAACATTAAGATCTATATTTCAAGGGTTGTTATTATTATTAATATTGTATGCAGATTCCAATATTCTGATCACACATGTTTACTTGCAGAATAAATCTGTGAGTCCAGGTCTTAAATATTCTGCTTTTCTTCTCAGACAGCTATTCAACTTCCTTAACCTTTTATAATGATTTAGTTCTTTTGGGCCCTTACCTTCACAACTTCTGTGTTAAAATTGCTTAACTTTTAAGACATTGTATAGATGGCTGGTGAAGATTCAGGAAATGGATAAGCTGTTTATTTGAAAAGTTGTTCTTAGTTGAATTTTCTTTACTTCTAATTATCTGTAAGACTGTCTTTCATCCATCTTTTTCCATATGTGCTTCCCTGTGGTGACTACATTTTTCTTTGAAAGAATCAAAGAGCAATTCCTAGAAATAAAAGAAACATTAACCTTAAAACTGATGCTATGTCATATTTCATGCCAAGTAAATATTCATTGCACATGGGGGGGAAAAAAAAAAGTAAATTTGGGTATCTTACAAACTCTGCTCTGGATTTTGTTCCAAATGATCTTAGTTACTTGAACAAATATTTTTCAGGATTCAGAACAGTGTGATTTTTTATTATCCCAAGGAACACAGAACCACTTTCAAAATGCAATGGAGTAGTTAAGATTTACATACAAATCTTGAATCTCTAAGGCATAGTAAGCCCTTAGCAACTGATTGTTCTGATACGCTGGTCATATTAGGACCGTTTTTGGATAACCCAAGTCTTGACTGCAATATATGTATTTTATATATATTTTTTTATATTTTTTTTTTTTAACATGGACTTTGTCAGATGAGCAAATTACTTCAGATAATTGAATCTTAAAAGGTAACTGACCATTTTTAACTTAAGCTTAAAACAAATAACTACGTTGATGTGCATAAGCCTGGAAAGCTGGCTGAGGTTACTGTATTTCACAAGCTGGATTTGTAAGCAGGTAAGCTAAGGCCAAACAGTTTATCATAAAATAAAGAATAAGACTTGAAAAATAGTGCAAAAAGGCCAGTAATTGGATAAAAGATAATGGTAATAAGGGTGTTTAATAATTAAAAATGTTTAATATTAAAAAAAAAAAACTTTTTTAATGAAATAGACTACTGCTTTGATAAGAGCAGTCAAATCTTATACATCTTAGCAAAATTTAAAAAATGTATTTTGGAAATATAAGTCACTGAGCGTAATTACTTTTTCATGGAAAAATGGAGTTCATTTTTTGTGGGTTCTCTGAGATTTCTTCATTAACTTTTTTTTTCTGTTTGAGCTTTCGTGTCTTTTTAAAAAAACTTGTCATTTGACCATTCTATTTCAGGTGACATACCTTGAAACAATATGATAGAAATGAAGCTGGCAAAGGGGAAAATTCTGAATCCCTTTCTATCTTTATCTGTGAATCCTCCCGTTGGTTTAGTATTCACTCTAGTCTTGTATTTTTTTTGCAGCAGCAGATAATGGAGGAACTACATCTGGTAGCACCCCAGGAATTCCTCCCAGCACTCCTGCAGCAAATTCCAAATCAGCAGCAAGAAACCTGGGCTCCTCGACCGGAGAGAAGGAGGAAGGGAAGAAGGTCAGAAGGCAATGGGAATCATGGAGCACCGAGGACAAAAATACTTTCTTTGAGGGGCTGTATGAGGTATGTGTAAAGAAAAAAGGCAGCTTAGGCTTCCTTTAGGTATCTGGATGTTGCTAAGAAGGTTCATTTGATTGGGATTTGCAGGAACACCCCTTTATGCATATATTACATGCACTGATAGAGTAGGTGTGTATATATACACACAATATACAGACACATATTTTCATACATATATATAATATATGAAAATATATTTGTCTGTACAATTGTCTGTAAAACATCTGTGAAGCAAAGCCACTTTTCAAAAGTTCTCAGCTTTTTTTTCCTGAATATGCAGGAAATATGGATGAGGGTAGATGGGAGCTGAATGCCATGTCAGAAGCCTCCGATTATTTTAGCATTTAGGATATGTATCATAATAAACATAGAAATTAAATGCACAAGAATGTGCCTCCCTACCAACGAACTTCTCAAGGAAATTTAAAAACACAAAAAGTATCTCCTGCGAGAATATCTTGATGATTGTCGTAATTCAGGGTTTAATGTATTACCATGTAAAGTGAAAATCACTTCTGTAATAATAACGCTATAGTTTTATTCAAAGATGTTTATAGTAGAAGCATAATTGAGAAAATAATGTAAATTATTTCAAATGAGAAGAAAAGAGTGCCCCATCTCAACTTCGAAAACGAGTACAGTCATGCTGTAGTATTATCAAATAAGAAAATAGGTTCAGTATCAATAAGAGTTCAGGCACTACGTTTAGTCTTTGACCATGAACAGATTTGAACCAGGTCAGTACTTGGATGGAAGACCTGGAAAAACTTAGATCATCTTACTGGTTATTTCATGTGATATGTACAATCTTTTCCAGAATGTCTGGTGCTTAATGATTATTTTAAGAGCATTTCAGTTTTAGAAATACATAGTAAAAATTGGAAGACAAGTAATGCTAAGTCCTTTGGTGGTGTGAGGGGTTCTTTATATGTGGGCATTTTTTTCTCTTTGTATAAGCATGCTTCATGTGTATATTTGGGGTTAGTATGAACACTTACAGTCTTTTCCCCTTTAAATCCTTTTGCTATTCCTGAGAATTGTGCAAAATTTAATTCCCTCCATTGTTCGAAGGAAACATTTTTGATTGCTTTGGAATAAGTTCCAAATTCCAGTGTAGGATGGGTTTGGGCTTCTCTTCAGTTGGTTGCCCACTTTCAGTCATTTATTTTTTGTCTTTACCATTACCTTTTAGTAGCAATTTTCACACTTCGTAATCATATGTAAATCAACTCCAGCTTTTTTTTCTGAGTTCTTCAGAAATTTTGTGATAGCAGGAGATCATTGTTAACGTATATAAAATTAACCTTTTCCTTTTTTAGTCCTCAAACATTTTATTTATTTATTTATTTATTTTAGAGCGTTTAAAGGGACACCTAGGTATCTATTTCTGTGTAGAGAATAAGCTTCTACAATGTGTTGAACTACCAAAATGCATTTTCTCTAAGAAAATATTTTTATTTTATTTTTAAATAAAAAGGTTCCCCTCATTATTTGAAACTCAATTTTTTTTTACCACTAATAACATGAATGTGAAATTTACTGAAAAAAAGGAAAAAGAAAGGAAAAAAAAAAAGACAAATTTTTTTTTCCACCTTCCTTAGACAGAAGTAGAAATAAGAGGAAGAGGGGAAGGGATGCAGGGGAAATTAAAGAAACCAAAATGACCAGGTCATTATTTTCAATTCTGCTATTCAGAGCAGTTCTAATTAACATCATTTTTAAAAGTTTATTTTACTTTGAAAAAGTTCTTTTTAAGAAACTAGGAAGTAGCTTCTATGACCTCTGAGGTACATTTTACCTAAGAGAAACCAATGCCACCCTTGCCCTGTTTTAATACCCACGAATTTTGATTATGACCATTCAGATGTGCTTTCTCACAAAGAACCTACAAATCCGTCATGTTTATGGAGTTGTCTTGTGCCAAGAGAGGGACTTGGTTTTGACTATTTCACATTGTTTTATTTTTTGTTCAGCATGGGAAGGACTTTGAGGCAATCCAGAACAACATTGCGCTGAAGTACAAGAAGAAAGGCAAACCGGCCAGCATGGTGAAGAACAAGGAGCAAGTCCGACACTTCTACTACCGCACGTGGCACAAGATCTCCAAGTACATTGACTTTGACAACGGTCAGTATGCGGGGACGTGGGCTTGGCACAGAGTTCTGTCTGGTGGGGACTAGGCTTTTTGGTGCCATTCTAGAGGGTAGGGGGCAGACAAGGAAGATGAGAAAATATTTAATAATACTAAGGTAGGTGTGAATGCCTTGTATTTTTCTTAGCATGACCATGCAGAAATTCATCTTTTTTTTAAAAATAACTTTCCCCAAAAAGGTTGATAGTAGCATCATTGCTCCAGTGGTGCTTCACTGCACCATAATAAATGTTAATCCAACTGTTAATCTTATGGGAAAGCCAGGTTTAAAGAAGTATTTTTCAGGTGCCTAAATGTTACAGTCACTCTTGGCATCATCAGTCAAATGGACCCCTGTCCCTGCTTTTCACCACCTTGGGGAAAATGTGACCCAAGTATAAACAGCTGAAATATGTATATACACTTCAAATAAACCTGAAATTGTATCACTGATTGACTAACCAAGGAATCCCAAACTGCTGAATTCTTTTCCCATTCTTCTCTGTTTATCCCCAGCTTCTTCAATGATAAGGAACCTGGGTAGCCATACGAACTCTTAGTAGTGTTTTGTAACAATAATGGTAATGCATGATTTTTGATACTTGATTTTTATCAAATACAACGTATTCTGGGTCTTTTTGAAGTGAGGATTCAATTCAATTTCTAGCCTAACCTGAATAGCAGGTTAAAGGAAACCTTTTGCAGAATGAACAGATACTGTTGAACTCTAGTTCTTTTAACTCTGTGAAGATGCCGTGAAGAATGTCAGCACTCCTGCTAGCATGTTGATCAGAAAGATGTCCAGGGCCTTCCTGATTTAAATTGATTTAAATTATGATGGTAGTTGCGTGGTGGTTGAATTCTTTAGTATGCAAGCAGTTCTTTTATCTTCAGCAAAATTCTGGACAGTAAATTCTTCCTGTCAAATTCTGCCTATACCTGTCTTGTTAAAAATATCTCATGCATGAGAAATGGCTGTGACTTGCAGCACTAATGACCTGTAAGGTCTATTATCACATACCCCTAGGAAAAGTGAAAGAAGCACAGAGAAGATGGAGAATACAATTCATAGGATTAGGTTATCTAAGACATTTAAGACAGAGGATGACTTATAAGTCCAAAATACTTTTTAAGATTATCTGAAGGAGCACTTAGATGTTTAAAAAGCATCTTACAGCATTAAGATATAATTTTTTTTTCCAAAGCACGATGACATTTTGAGATAAAACAAGCCATTAATATTTTATCTGAAAATACATGTCATGGCAAACAGTATTGGAAGAAATGAGTTTGTGTAGGACATGTTAAGAAAAGTTGTCGTGCGCATACTTCCTCTGCTGTCTGAGTAAGATACGATTCTGTATCTGTATCTCTGCAGTCTAAAATCTCCTTGGATGGAAGAATTTAAAAATTAATGCCATGCTTTGATTAGTTTTAGTATTGGTAAAAATACAGGTGCCTGAAATTGAGATTAAGGGTGTTTGCAAGTGAAAAAACACTGAATTTTTAGTTAAGAGAGTAATTTTTTTGTCAGAGTTATAAACGACAAGATTTTTCAGTGCTGCTATAGATCTCTAAATATATAAGAAATAATAAGATCCACATGATATATGTTGATACGAAAGGAGAAAAGCTAAAGCTGAATAAAATGTGTGTAGTCTTACATAAAAAAATAGAAACTGGAATTTGCATCAAATCATTGTGCATTTGTGTCTCCCGAAAAATTTGGACTTAATTGTGAATTTTCATGTAAAAATGCTACATGTATTTTCTTGGGACATCAGTATGATTGCTTTAGAAATTATCGACAGTTAAGGGATACTAGAATTGATGTAACTGAATTAACTTTATTTTGCATATTGAACTATTAGTTTAAGTTCTTTTAAAGCTTTTTTTTTCCTTTGTTTTGTTGCCTTTCCCAGAAATTTAAGTCTCCAACAGGAAATCGGTGAGCCCCCCTCAGTGTAGTTTTCCTGGAAATTGAACTTAATGTTACCTTCAATATAGGATTAGCTTTTGTTCACAGTGTTCAGACAAGCACCTGCAATATGGATTGGGTCTTCTCACTAACCCTGCTTCTGCTTTTCAGTGTTTTCGCAAGGGCTGAAAAAATCCTCCCTGGAGCTTTATGGCTTAATCTGCTATGGGGAACTAAGGAAGAAGATTGGGGGATGTGAGTATGAATTTCCTGATGACTGAAAATTATTTTTATATGGTAGATTCAGAAGTATCTACCATTGAAGTTGGCCATGTCCTGAGTAGTTTCAGTCTTGTGTCATTCAGGGTGTTTATTAACTTTATTCTGCAGCCATTATCTGTGGTGTAGATTTTCATGAAATGTATTTTTATTTTTTATAAGACCTTCCTAGTCTATTGCATGAGTCCTCTTTGTCTTCAGCAGATTTCTTTAGCTTTTGCTGTCTGCAGGAAGCAGGGCGTGCAACGCCTGGTGGTGAAAGGTGCATACATAGGCAGTCTAGACAGGTCTGTTCTATTAGTCCTGAAAACGAAGCACTTAAATGTGTAAGTGATATTATTTGTACCCACAATTATTTTTGCCCACACAATCAAAATCTGGGATGATGCCTTCCTACAAATCTAAATTTGTAGAAGAGAATTCTAGACTATAAATTTTTCCATAATGACAGATACTGAAGAACTGAAAACCGTAAACAGAAATAACAACTTCAGCACTAACCAAGATGCATCCTCACCTTGCCAACCCCAGAGGCTGGAGGCAAAGTGAAAGAACAAGAAAGACTTAGTGAGTGGACACGCATGATTCCTAATGGAATTCCTATATATTGGGGGACTTTCAGCTAGATTATTTCCTCACTGGAGTTTTATTATAACTTCTCAGTAATCAGCCTGTCCTGGAGATCTGCACTGACTATATTTTGTCGATTCACTGGAGAAGCAATTTTGAGTTGGTTCAAGACAGAGGTGCTCAGGAAGACAGGTTGCCCTGCCGATAGCAAACAGTATTAGTGTTTCTTCCCTTTCCCTGCATCTTGTCTCCAAAGCATCCATGGCTGTGGCTGGGAATGAGGCTTCCCGCAGTCGCCATGGCAATGCAGGCACACTCAGTGCTTCTCCCTCTTTATATAACTTTTTTTTTTTTATATAACTTATTTTTACCCCCTCCCTGTCTCTTTCTCTAGACCAAATGGGCCAGGGCAGCAAGTCTCTATGTCCAGATTATGAGAGGTTTCCTTTGTGGCTGATGAAAGTAGTTCTTCCCTCTTATTTTTTTATATTTTTTGTAGTATTCAACCAGGCCCAGCTTCCCAGCAACTGAGATGACTTTATGTAGAACAAAGGAGGAATAAAAGTGTGTCAGAAATACTCTCAGCACTAACCAGAGCGAGGTTAATTGTTCTGTAAATAGGCCTGGACTTTGCTGTCATAGAAAATAGCAGTCGAGTTGCAATAATTGACTGCATTTAAACAGTGCAGTATAGAAAGTGTCACCTGTGCTTTTTTTAAACTGCATGCAGACGGGTGAGGGCTCGATGCTCTTTCGTTCTGCTGTGCTGCCGTAGCAACAGAGACCGAGCCTGAAGATTAGCAAGCTTTTTTTCTGTTTTGTAGTGATGTGGTGTTAGGTTAGTGCTCAGCCACCCAAGATTTCTGCCGTATTTAAAAACTTTGGACATTTAGTCTGTGAGTAATATGTAATTTTTGTGGAAAGGTTAAAGTTTATGTGTTGGGAAAACAGAGTATTTTCTGGAAGTTTATGTTTTATATTGTAGCCCATTTATGCCCTTTCATCTTGCATAAGGATAAAATGCGGTGGCTTTGCAAAACAAGCGCAAATGGTCTTGACTATATAACTTAAATCCTAATTTACTGTATTGTTCTTTTTCATGGAAAGGTATGGATGACAAGAACGCAGCTAAACTCAATGAGCTCATTCAGGCTGGGTAAGTATGAACTTCTTCCTGAAACTTGTGGAATTGGGTTGTTCAGTAACCCAGTTGTTGATCCATTGATTGTTGAGCTGGTCATCCTCAGTCTAGATAGTATCTCATGCTTCCTTAGAGCTTCACTTTGCTTTGACATGCGTAGATTCCTTCATTTATGTCTTTTCTCCTTTTCTATAGAGTCGTTAATTGTTTTTAGAAACAAATGATGGATGAATTTTAAGAAAGTCTCAAAATAAGAATTCTTTATAGAAATTATGACACTAAAAAGTTGACTGAATATAGGGAATATAGTTTTCTCCATATGCTTATGCCAACAGTACTCACCACTTCTGGCTTTCAGACCTCAAACAGCACTTCCAGTGTATTTTGGACCTCAGCCCTCCAGGTGCTTCTTTAAGAATGAATAGTTTCTTTCACTTTGGGAAAAAAATATGGTTTGGGGGCATTCAGTTCTGCTTGGCAGTGTCCTTCATACTACAGAAGTGGTTAGAAGTTGTCCTACTATTAGAAATAAGGGAATACGTGAAACGTGTACGTAAAACAGATGCTTGGTGTTGTGCTTTTTTATTGCTCACCATCTGGGCTTTCCAGATGAGTTTCTTTATAATTTGTTAATCTTCCCTCTTCCTTTATTAATCTCCCCTCTCCTGAGAGCTGGGCTTTGTACAGTTGCAGGTCTCGAATCTGATTGTTTATGAAATCACTTGTTCATTCTTCTATTAAGGGTGAAATTTGAAATTAGAAGAGAAGTGAACATTTGGTTTGGCAGTTGTTTAATAAGACAGTCTTTTTCTTCATCATCTCTGTCAGTAAGCTTTTATATAACAAGCTTGTGCTTTAAATATTTTTTCTTTAATTGGAGTTATCAAACATATTCCTGGGTTTTGTTTTAAAGCCTGGAAGCTTTTTTTTTTTCTCCTCTCCTCCTCATAGAAATTAATTTACTGAGATGAGTTTAGGCTGTGGGCAGCCATTCTGTCCTCCTCTGGGTTGTACTGGGGAGTCCTGCATCATCCAAATAGACTAATCCCCAGTAAATGAGACTGCTCACTTTGCCAGCTAACATCTCAGTCGAGTACTTGCCGCTTGAAGGACTTCTTGTCTGCAGCATTTCTCATGATGAAGTCCTTAGTTCTTCACTCTGTGTCTCACGTGTCTTCACTTTGTTTTCTCACCTGCAGCCCTTACCCATTTACTGGGAAACTTTCTCCTTCTTGCAAGAGCAAACTGTGCAGGGAAACAAGGTTTAATTTTGTATCTCTATTAACATATTTAATTTTTTATCTGTATTAAGACCTGGCTCTTCACACTGTGTGGATTAATCCCGTGCATGTGCAGGGAGTTGGGCAGCCCATGCTTCCACAAGCAAACACATGGTGGATATTCCCGTCGATTCAATTTTCTCCTTTCAATTTGTTCAGCAACATTAGAACCCTTGAGGGCTCTACCTGTGTGCAAGCAGCTCTTTTACTTCTGTTTCTGACACATTTCTTTTAAGTGTGATTTTTTTTTTTCCTCTTTTCCTCTCAAGGTGCACTACACTTCCTAAGGTTTGTTGCTATGTCGAAGCCCTGAGTGAAACCGAATCCCTATCCCGATTGCTAATACTGCTTTATTCTGATGTTTTCCTGCAGTAGGTAAATGTTAGCCTCATTTGACCGCAGGGTCAGGCGAGGCTGAGATTATGAGGAGCCACCTGGCAGTTATTGGCAAGCTGGATACAGCCCCGGGAATCCTGCACTCAGCTTATTTTGCTTATGTTACACATTATCTCTGCCTTTCCTTAAAAAACGTGTGGTCTGGCAAAGCCAAATGACCCTGTGAGATGCTGGTAGCAATATTAGACTGCCAGTCTTCCTGGCTGAGCCTGTCACCGAGGTCACAGGTAGTTAATGGCGCTTGAAGATAGATTTAACTGTCTGTTTCAAATAGCTGCCCTTGGTGCTGCTGTTATATGAATCAGTGGTCTTTTAGGAAATAGATCTTAGTGTTGGTATTTATAAATCCCAGGGAGGGTAAGAATTGCCCTGTCAGCTTCCTGCGGCGCCCACGTACTTCAGCGAGCTCCCGTCAACAGTGATCCCCACGAGCTGCTTAATGTTTTTAGGATTACTAATTACAATTAGGGAACAAAGAAATTATGGGTATCCAAATCACTTCCTGCCCAGTCCTCCGGTACCAGCTTTTATTACGGCAATGATGCCACGTCATATGCTGAGGGAATAGAAAAAGAAAGGTGGCTTTGTGGCAGTACCCCAGCACTGTTCAAAAACAGGTTTTAATAGACTGAGACCAAAGGTATTTTGTTGCCCTCCCAGGAGTGAAATGTTTTTATTTAACTGAGATTTTTGTAAAAATCTTTACATTTAATTAAAAAAGTATACATTTGGGGAAATTTATGTGTTCTCTGAATACGTTTATAAATCTTCAGCACTCACGAATGAGACTTAAAAACAGAGAAACACAAAATTAAAAGAATGCAAGTAATACAAGAGATAGAAAATAAATAAGCAGCTGTTATAGCACATTGCAGACACTGTTCGGTGTCTGTTAGCATTTTTTTTTCTCAGCTTGGAATGATCTTCATAACACAAGAATTACTATTTTTTTAAGACAGCTAAAGACAGATGTCTTAATGGACGTTAGTGTCTCCATTCCAGTCCTTAAGTGTGATATGTGTGCAGGGGGAATGATCCTTCATTGCCTCTGATTTCCTAGGAAAGGCATTTGGTGTGCCACTGTAGCAATTTACTGCTCCCTGAAATAAGTAAAATAATAATAAAATAGCAATAATACAAACTAATAACACAATAATTATTCTATTATTAATAATAAATTAAAAAATCACTAGTGGTTCCTAATGCACATTTGGTGTGGTAATTTTTTTAACATTGAACTTTTACCATTTTCTTCATTTGTACAGATCCAGGACCCATGCAAGCAATTAGCTAAATCAGTATTTTAAGCTGAGACTAGTTCTGTTGCAGGCTGTCCTTTTACCGCTTTTTATCTTCTTTTTCTTTTAAATTAATAAAACTAGTCCTTAGGACCTTTTTATCCCAGGTGTTTCAATTAGGAAGCTACAGTATTCAAAGATATTGACTTCTATACTAATTTAAAGGTAGAATAACTTTATTATCAGATTCTCCCTAGATTGCTTTAAACCCAACACGCTTTCTAGAAATGGGAGTCAGGGGAGTTATTCCTGACTTTCCAAGCAGAGCACTGAAACCTAGGGAGTTGAGGCGCTGCTTCTTCCCATACTGTAGGTTCAAGGCTGCCATGAAAATCCTGATGCCGTAGCCAAATAGCGACAGGTCTTTGCACATGAGGTTTTCAATGTGAATTGCTGCATGTTCTGTGTTTGTCTGTTGAGGAGCATATTCCGGTGCTCAGTGCTGAGCTGTTGTTCTTACCTAGGACTCCAGACTCAGCAATAGCTGCTGCTCCCCTTTCAGGGCTGTCAGCGATTTTGCATTTGTCTTTCTTCCTCCATCACTTTCTTCCTTATGGATTTTTTTAAAATATCTTTTTCTGTAATATATTCATATACTTCACATTCCTTTTCTGTGTATTTTTCTTTTCTAGTTTTCTCTCTGCCCTTTAAGCACAGATACAAATGCAGCTAGGAGCCTGTGATGCATTATCTTAGCATCTGCATGTTCCCGATGTCCTAACGTTTTGCAAAATTAGTGGTATATTGAGTTTCTTGATGCACGTTTTTCAACCCTTAGCTGCAGTTTTTGGCTCGAAGTTCCTGTTGAACAATTACATATTTGTGTAGGTGAGGTAGAATATCCCTTGTATAATACAGAATTTTAACATGAATGTCTGCCTATTTATCTGAAGTGAAGTTTATGGGATAGAATATGTGGTGTATTATTTCAGCTAATGTAGGTGGATGAAATAACCTTTTGAGCATTCATGTTCTTCCTTGGGTCATCTTCAAGCCCCATGAAAAAGAAGCTTGTCTGGTTTATGTAGTAAAAGCAATGCTCCTTCCCACAAGCCTTGCCTCTCTTGTGTCCTTCCACCATTACAGTTAAAATAATAATACCATTAAGACTCTTTGTTTGCGTGGGGTTACTCCAAGGATACGTTTTGATGGAAAAAATTTCTGCTTTAATTAAACTCGAGGTGCAGGGAGAGGTTCAGCTAGTGTATGTTGTCAGAAGTAGTTGGTGGCACTGCCCTCAGTGCCCTGCTACAGCTGGACTGTAGACTTAAAATTTAGGGGGCTGTTTCAAGGTGCATTAAGTTAATTGCATTAAATTAAGTGCATTAATGAGTGGATTTTGTACAAGACCATTATGAAACTGTGTTTCCTCCTCGAGTAAGAGGAGGGAACACCAAGCATGTCTTCACTAAGAAAGAGAAGGATTATGGTGGTTTTGGTGGCATTAACCGCGTGCGGGAACAAGGCAGAGAACCGTAATAACAGCTTGTTGGCAGCGCGGCAGTGTAGTAGTCCCTACAGCCGTTCCCTGACTTTCCAGACTTCCCATTTTCCAGCAGTCTTATGCGTTCTAGCACCCGATCATCTCAACGTGAGCTTTCTAAAAAGCGTGAGCAGCATTAATGGTAGGAACAGAGCTCTCTGGTACTGTAACGAGAGGTCTAATGTTGGAAGTCTGAGATTTCAAGCTCAAGTGAGTTGCATTATTTTTTTTGCCAGGAGTAATTGGAGCTTTCTGTGAATCCCTGTTGTTAAATGGCAAGGGTATTTGTTACGAACCATTGGGATATTGGGATACCTTTGTGTAATACAATTAGCAGTGGTAACAGGAACAGTTCTGGAGCCCCAGAAGAGCGGAAGAGTTGTAGTCCTCTACTATATTTCTGTTTGCTGTTTTGGGGAAAACAATGATAAGCCCTGGAGAGAGAAAAGCAATAGGTATCTGAAGGTTTTTATCCACTCCATATTCTTTCTTTTTTGTCAAATCCTTCCATGTTTCTGCCAGCTACAGTATCAGTTTTGCACTGTGCACCCATTTCTAATCACTCAAGACCAAGGTTTGTCCTCAGGATGAAAAGTAGAGATTCTCCACCTGGAAATTCAGGGCAAAAAGGGAAGGTCTGCAGTTTTCCAGATATTCAGCAGCAAAATTTGAGTGCAGCAGAAGTTTTCTGTCTTGACGTGAGAGAGGGAGGGTGATTCGTACTAGTCTTGTCTTCACTTGTAATGAAACGTGGTTTATTTAAAAAATACGTTTTTAAAAGTGTTAGCTGCATGTGATTATACTTGGTTTCAGGAGACTTATTTTCTAAAGAACACTGACTTTCTGGTAAATCATACTTGCAGTCAATACACTTGAGTTACATCGTGGTTTCCCATTTAGGGGTTAAGGTGACTGTTCGATTTTACAGTCATCACTATTGCATAGCTATCCACTCCTGGTGCTGTGTCAAGTAAAAGTCTTTTCCCTGATGGAGGTTGACTGTTGGATTTGGTGTGACCCTCTGTTTGGTTTCAGACAATTCAAGTTGGGCTGAAGTTGAAGAACAAGGAGAAAAAATAGCACTAATGTCTCTGTCCCAACAGCTGGAGAATATTGTTGTTTACAAACTTTTGTACATCGTGCCTTTAATTGTTTCTTTTTCAATACATTTAGGGCCACGACTGTTCGCTACAAAGGGAGAAACCTTCGAATCAAAGCTCCAATGTGCAGGGCTTTGAAGAAGCTCTGTGATCCAGATGGTACGTAAGAGACACTGGAACGTGGAAGAGTTTTAGCAGATGGCTGGAAACATATGAGAGAGAATAGGCGTCTTCTGAGGCTTATATCACTAGCAGGGGAATTAGTGCCGTTTCACATTTTGTTTGGGCACAGATACGTCCCTATTGTCCTCTTATGACATTTGCTTGTATAGTCCCAGTAAATTTAAGCTTCACCCAGCCCGCTAAATCTTGGAATACGACACTAGGTAGGTGGCAAAGGAAATAGCTGCATCATAGAATCATTAAGGCTGGAAGGGACCGCTAGAGATCATCCAGTCCAACCCCCTGCTCCAGCAGGGACACCCAGAGCACGGGGCCCAGGGTGGCATCCAGGCGGGTTTGAAGATCTCCAGAGAAGGAGACTGCACAACCTCTGTGGGCAGCCTGTGCCAGGGCTCTGTCACCCTCACAGGAAAGAAGATGAGATAATATTAAAACTTTTAATATATGAAGATAGTGCTGTCTTCTCTAGTGCCAGTCAATAGGCAGCAGTTTGTTGTTTAGCATTGAGCTTTTCAGACTTTTTTAACCTTCTCCAGTTCAGTTGTGTATGACCTCACTTTCTCTCAGTAAGTGGCAGTTTAAAGTTATGAAATAAAATATTTGTATGAAGTTTCTAGACCCTCAACTAGAAGCTGCCAATACCACTGCAGTTGCCAAGGAAAAACATTAATATATGGGAAGAGAAGGTAATCTAAGGAAGTAGGCTCTGCTGGTGAAGCTGAGCAGCCCGAGTCGTCTCTGGATGATGCTCTGATATCTGTGATGTTTTTCTCCGCCTAATTGAGAATACAACTTTCTGCCTGAGAGAGTTATACTTGGTTTTACCCCTGCCTTTTGCTTCATTTCCCTTCAGGCATTAGTGATGAAGAGGACCAGAAGCCAGTGCGTCTTCCTCTCAAGGTCCCTGTGGAGTTGCAGCCACGAAATAATCATGCATGGGCACGAGTGCAGAGTCTTGCCCAGAATCCCCGGCTTAGGTAGGAATGGGCTAATCGTGCTCAGCGTGGAGCAGGGAAATACATGGGCAGCATCCTAACATCTTCTCTCTCTCCAGGATCCTGGCTGCAAAGCAGGCAGGACATACCTGAATGATAGAGCACTTTGCCTAAATGTTCCCAGTCTGAAGGTTTTATCCAACCAGAGTATGTGATTCTTGCAGATCGTGAGATCTCAGACTTGAAAATTAGATTACCATTACACTTTATATCTTTTCATTTGAGTACTTAAAGGAACCGCTAGATTTGGAGAATAAGGTCCTCGGTGCCATTTACACACAGCTGTCAGAGCAGAGGATGCAAGTAAAACATTAATTTCCAGCACTAGTTCAGCTAAAGTTTGTAATGAATGTGCCCTAAGACAGGGAGAAGGGAAGTAAAACAGTGGTTAGAGGAGCCTGCACCAAAACTCAGAATATGTCAACTGAAAGAAAGATGGTTATAGTTTGACCTCCTTCCCACAAAAAGGTGGTTGATGCTGTTGTTTCAGTGTTATCCATGGCTGTTCATTTTAGTACTTATATCTAGCCCAGAACTGGGAGCAGAAAACAGTAGATCTTTGTGATGCTGATTTTGTTTCAAACGGAGCAGTTGCATAGGAGGACCAAGTAGTATGCAGAGAGGAGAATGAAGGGTTTTAGCATTAGAAGTTCTTTTATGTGTTTATTTTTTATTTTTCTTTTGTAAAATGCATTGAGGACAAAAAGCCCCCTTTCTTTCTGTATTTGGTGTGGTAACCTTGTGCTCTTCCTGCAGTTTGCTGTTCAGCTAAATCTTCCATTCTTTTCCCTTCTCCTTCCATCTGGAGAAGCCGATATCTTGAGTCACAGCAATCAAAGTTACTTGATAGGCTCTTTGAGATATTTCACAATTGTGAGTTATCTCCATTTTAGCCTTGCCAGATAAAATTCATCCCTTTGCTTTGCGCCTGGGAGTGGGTTGTTGGAAAACGCCAGTGTTTCCCCTGATTCCCACTCCAGTGCTGCCGCAGAGGCTGGAGCTTCTGCTGACGCTTTGCTCTGTTGCTTTGCTCTGCGTGTCTTGCACACAGGATGATAGTGGAGCTGCATCGGAAGGTCTCCAGCCTCATTGAGTTCCTGAAGCAGAAGTGGGCCCTCCACGAAGTGCGCATCGTATCCTTTTCCTGCTTCAACTGGGCTGCATGCTGTGTCCCAGGAGCTGTTTTGTGTCAAAAATGTAAATCTGCCTAGTGTATTTACCAGGCTGCGTTTAATAAAGATTGAGGTCAGTATCTCAGCATCACTGAGGTGAGGAAGAAGGAAACTCCAAGCATTTCACTTCTTCCTAAACTCTTCTCTGCTCTGATGCCCTGAAAACCTAGCTAGTAATAAAAAAGCTCCCTGCCTTTATTTCATTTCTGTAAACATGAGCCGAATGGATTAATTTCATCCCTATCTCTGAACTTTGACCCACACAGTAGAAGGGTTTGTGAGATATCAGCCATTATGTTCTCCTGTGCTGTGTCCTGTTCTCAGTCCCTTTATTCAAGCTTTTGGGCTTTTGTTTTTAATCTGTGTGCCTGGACAAAGTGGCAGTGTAGCATTTGACACTTAGATGGCAAAACACTTACAGAAAGTAGAGTCTGTTTTGCTGTGCAAAAAAAAAAAGTTTAAAAATCGTTGTGGAGCTTGAAGCAGAGATCAGTAATTTTGCGTGGAACAGAGATTGAGTTTTGCTGCAAGTCTTCAGTGTAGCCCATATCAACACAGACCGAATTCATTTCCAAAGATCAGAGTGTTCATACCTATGCTGAGACAATATTCCTGGTCAGCTATATGTTCTTTTTATTTGCAAACTAGGCTACCAGGTGCTGCTTTTGATGGGACAGATGGTGGTTGTATTCTTTGACGCATCTTTTTTAGCGTAAAACACTAGAGGAACGGCAGCTTCAAGACACCAGGGACTCGGAAACAAGAGGCAGCTTCTCGGAGGAGAAGGTGATGCTCCATCTTTTTCCGGGAGAGAACTGCACGCTCACGCCGCTGCCTGGCGTGGCCAGAGTGGTCCACTCCAAGGCTTTCTGCACAGTGCACTGGCAGGAGACTGGCAAATGCAAACAGAACACAAAGGACTCTCACTTGCTACCCCCCGCACAAATCCTAGGCATACAGAGTGGGCAGGGGACAGCCAGGGGACAACTGAAATACGCCCGGGGAACGGAAGGTGGTAGGAGTGTCGGAAGGGCAGAGAGCACTACAGAATCGAGCAGAACCTCTCAGCCCACAGCTGACGTTTCTGCAAGCACTGAAGAGGCTTCCCCAGAGACTGCTGTGGTGGAAGGAGCAGCCTCACATCTTGGCATCACTAATTCCCTCAGCAAGCCCCCTCCTGGACTTCAGGATTCAGAAGGGAGCCATGAAAAGCTGAGCTCAGTGACCTGTGTGGAGGGCAGGGAGGCCGTGGCCGGTGAGCAAGCAGCCGGGCTCCCGTCGTGCAGCACGGCCTGCGCTTGCAGGAAGATCCCTGATGTGGAGGAGCTCTCTCTGCTTGATCCCTTCCCACGGTACATGAAGTCCTGTCAGGACCTGATCGTCCCGGAGAAATGTTTTTGCACAGAGAAACTGCATGGAACAGACTCTACTCCCGCGGCTGGGAATACCTCTCCTGTGGCCTTTCCGAGTGGGAGCGCGGAGACGCCCGATGCGTGTTCAGCACCGCTGCCCAGAGGCAGCGCGGCCTCGCCCGGCGGCGGCCCGCTCGACGCGTGCGCCAAGGACGTGGCCGACGCGGTAATGGAGGATCCTCAAGAGAAGCTGAGCTCCTCGTTTCCACCTCCACCTCAGGGACAATCTGGTTCAAAGTCTCTCAAGGATGACCCGAGCAGGCTCTCTCAACAGGTTAGGGAAGAAGGATGGAGCCTACGAACGTCGGAGAGCCTCACGCTGGCAGAAGTCTACCTCATGATGGGCAAGCCGAACAAGCTGCAGCTGGAGTACGACTGGCTGGCTGTCCTGGAGCCGGAGAGCCAGGACGCCCGGGAGCAAACGTGCGAACCAAGTGCTGTTCCTTCGTGCACCACCTTCCACAAGCAGAGGCTCCTGAACTGCCTTTTAAAGCTCATCTCAACTGAAGTCAATCCCAAACCAGTAAGTAGCTCTCATTGGTGCTCCAGAAGCTAAACTCTTGCTAATATGACTCAGGGAATGGCTGCCCATCCTTGTTTTCTTTGTAATTTAGTGACCAGCGTTGTTAAGATCTTGGAATCACCAATGTAAAAACCATTTCAAAACAGCTTACTGCAGAGTGAATGTTTCCTCAGTATGCTGCATCTGCCTTTTTTCTGCTGCTTTTTAGTTTCTGGTTTGCCCTGGGTCTTAGTTTCAGCAGTGTTACAGTAAACAGCTAATGTGACTGCTGAAAAGATCAGATATGAGATTAGATGCTTTCTATTCTGTCTAAGATTAATTTCCAGTGTTAATGAAGTTCAAGTTATGTTCAATATAGGTGTGAAAAGAGCAGATTTATTTTGGATATCCTAGCCAAAATACTTTCGTCTCCTACTATGATTTTTGTAAAAGTGGCAAAATAAGTTTCATTTCTTATTTTGAAGACTCTAGATATGTGTGTTTAACTTGCCCAGAAAAATACCTTCTTCCCAGGGCAGGCAACTGGGGTAAATGAAACTTGCTGCAACATCCTTTCAGGATGTCCTCTCCAAAAGAGACCGAAGTCAACAGATCTGCCTAGATTGGGATGATGGTGATGTGAGGAGTTCAAGATACTCCAGCATACAAGGCAGATGAATCACTGTTCCCAAACACCTGTGATACGTCGCTCTCTACTTTTGGTAGAGTGGTAACCTGTCCCCATTTTCCCCTTTCCCTAAAGCTCCTGTGGATCCTGAATTTACAAATATAGGATGTAGGATATTTTTAAATATCACATATTTTATAAATGAAAAACCATCTTCTGTTAAAAAACAGCTCCGGTCTCATACAGACTTTGTTTAAATTCTCAAGACTCCTGGTCTCGCGTGTCACTGGTGCGTGGCAAGGTCTCCTCATTTGGAGCTGGTTTTACTCCTGGTATGACAGCAGGAGAATATAGGATTGAACAACTGTGGACAGAAAGAGGAGAATATTGTTAAATTTTGGGGATAAGAAGAAGGGAGAGGGGAAAAAAATATATTATCTGAGGCAATTGTTATTTGCTATTTGTGCTATTTGTGTCTTAATCAAAGTAGGAGAATTCCCTGAAAAGTAATGCAGTTCTTCCAGGTAGGTACCAGTATCCTCCAGGGTTCTAATAAAAAGGGGAATCTTTTATTTGTAAAGTACTAGTTGATAGAGACTTTATTGCAGAAAAATAAACCGAAAGAGTGAAAAAACAAAACAACAAAACAAAAAAAAAAAACAAATAAGGTCACTTGGGGCAGTGTCTGTCATGGGACTTACACGTATGTTCGAGAGGTGGGAATGATATTTATTGCCTACCTGGAAGTAGACTTTTGGAAAGGATTGGCTCTTAAATCTTCTACATTTCCTCAAAAATAACAGTAGAAAGGGTGATAGCTTTGCTACCGGGTCCAGCCCATGACCTGAAGTTGCTGCCTTCAGGCTGGTGCTTCAGGGCCGCGATGCTCCTGCCCGGAGCTGCTGGGCTGCATCCGCGCTCCAGGACCGGCTCTGCCACCAGAACATGAAAAGCTGCTTGAGCAGGAGCAGCTGTTTGGATGCTGCTGCCTCCTCTAGCTGATCTGCAGCGAAGCCAAGCTGTGCTGTGGTTCTTGCCTTCAAATGAAGATTACCAGCATCAAGCAAACTGTAGAGAATTGCACCGCAGTCAAGTGTGGGTGGAAATTTTATGCCTGTGGTTGCACACAGCTTTCTTTAAAAGGCAGCCTTTGCTAGAAAACCTTACGAGTAGCTTAATGAAATTAACTGGCTAGACCTCGAAAAATTAGTAAAGCCCCTTACCACATAGTTCTGTTTTTCTTGCTATGATTTGGTGTAAAACAGGAGGAGGAATGGGGAAAAAAAAACAGAACTTTCTATCTTTACTTGATTAACAGCAAAATATTTTGGATATTGCCAACAGAGGAGCCATCTGGATAGTTGGAGTTTATGAAAATTAGTTTTCCATTGAATTTGAAAACAACCCCTTTTTGGTACTAATGGCAAATCCTTGTCTTCCCTGGTAATATTTTTGGGAGTGAGGGGATATTTTGTTTTTTGTTTTGTCTGGGATGCTCCAACACACTCTAAATGCTAATATGGTTGTAATATAAATAGATGTTACTTAAGCAATGATATTTGACATTGTCAAATATGATGCGAAAGAATTTTAACATCACTCACACACATAGAGGTTAAAGTACTTAAAGATACTGTAGTAAGATTTTTTTTTTTTTTTTTTTTAAGCTCCCTAAGCAGCCATGAGTTTAGCAGTGCAATTATTGTACCAATAAACCACTGTATTCAGCTCCTGCGCTTGCATTTTCAGACCCCTGAGATGAGCTCCGTTGCCACGTCCCCGATAAAGCCGGCGCAGGAGGAGCAGTCCCTGACTCCCCCGGGGAAGGTGATTGCCATCAGCAGCAGGAGCCCGGGCTGCGCGCGGAGCCAGGCTGCCCTTCGCAGCAACAAGACCTTTTCCCCCAGCGCCGCTTCTGGCTCCTCAGGTGAGTGGTCATAAGAACTCACTTCAGCGCATGAGACCACTAGTGCATCGCAGCAGTGCTTGGGAAGCTCTACCCCGTTAAATGCCCCCTGTGTTTTTGTCCATAATTCCAGGAGAATGAGAGCTCCTAAATATTACACTGTTAGTTTGGATTAGGACTGTCATAAATTCAGTATTTCTCTAAATCTTAAAACAATCCACTTCAATAAAGCAGTTTACAGTACAGAAAATGTCCTACCAAGTCAGTCGTGCAGAGATGCTGGCTCTTGTTAGGAAACGGCTGCTACAGGGCATGGGGCCTCGAGAGCGTGGAGGCCTATAGGGCTGGAGTATAAATATACTGAGTAAGGTTTGATGATTAAAATAGTATTTTACTGAAAATTTTCCCTGCCGTTCTGCTGAGATGAAGTACTGAATGATTGTTATGAATGACCTTCTTTTTCTGCTAAAAAATCCCTCTGAGGTACTGATTTGTGGGCCTCAGCCCTGCAGACCAAGGGTTTCAGTTCCATTGCTCTGCCAGTTGCATCTGCCAGCAAATGCTTTCTGACTTCAAAAAAAAACGGGAAGTGTCAGAGTCACAGAGTTACAGGTGCCATTCACAGACCTCCCTTTTCGCACCCATGCTGTAAGGAGCAATGGACTGAGAGCAGTTCAACCAGTGCTGTGAAACCCCTTAGCTGGTACTCTGCGTGGTTTCCATTTTAAAATGGTGTGATAGCGGTTTCGTCTCTGCGTAAAGCTTCATTGCACTGGCTAGCAGACAAGGACACACTTGCTTAAATTGCTAGTAAAGAGCCCAATAATTTAAGAGGTAAAATGTAGGAATCATTACCTTTCTGTGAGATACGTAGGCCAGGAGGGCATATTTTATTAAATCAGATTCAGAAATAAAATCAAACTTCACTTGCAACTTGTTCATTTTTATGAGACTGTACTTTATACCTCCCCTAATGCCTTGAAAATCATTTCTGAAGTATTTTAAGTAAGGATAAGGATCATCAATTGGGAATACCAGACAGAATCAGCAAGAAGATGAACAGACTTGCTACCTGATCCCCTGGAAGTAGGCACAGCTCTTTGGTTTGTGCAGACCTGTGTTGATTCGAATACAAATTGAGTTGTCCGTATTAGTTTTTATAAGATGCATTATTATTATTAAGATTGTATGGTTTAATGAAACACACAGTCTTTAATCAGAGAGTGAAAAATGTAGAGTACTTTGTGCAGTACCAGCCAAGGACAGCCAAGCTGGCTGCAGCTGAGCTGTGTGGCTCAAACAGGAGAGCAGTAAAAGGGTGTTTAACGCAGCGCTTTGCCTAGCGTGTTAGTTTTGCACCTCAGCAGCTCTGCCTGGGGTGCCTTTACTTCTGCCTCTACTATACATACATACATATATATACATACATAATTTTAAAGCTTCTTTGTACCCTCACGTATGACACTATTAAATGGCTACAGTAATTTGGCTGTCCGTAAGCAAACTTTGAAGTCGCTTTTAGGTGGATTTCCTCACAGAATTTGGTCTTGAGTCTGTCTAGCTGCTAACTGCTATAGGTTTTGAGTTGGGTCTGTTTAATGAAAATTAATTGATTTGCCCTTCCTAGTAGAAAATAATGACTGGAAGAGCTAACTGGAAGTTCTGTTCACCCCAGAGTGATAGAATGAGCTGGCAAACTGGCAGCTTCACAAGACAGAAAAGGAGATGAGAAGAATCATGCAAAGAGGCTTAGAAAAGAGCAGAGCAATAGCTGTGCTGCAGAATCACCCATAATACTTAAAATATGGTAATTTTAGTTACGTCTAACTGCATATCCTTACCTTCTTCAGTGTAATTTGTACTTTTAGTGTTCACTGTAGCAGCTCAGCTCCTGGTCAGGGATCAGGCCTTAGTACTTTTGCTTTTTAAACATTTAAACATTTAATCGTTTAATCTATCGTGTCACATTCTCAGACCAGATTTATTCTAGATCCTTCATCATGCTGCAGTTTTAAGTAGCCTTTGGTAGAACTGAGCAGAGTTTAGAGCAGCAGAGTGGAGTGTTTCTTCATTTAAACAGGGACCCCAGTGCTTCTGAACCCATGCGAGCCCCAGTGCTTCTGTGAACACTTCCTCTTTGAAATGGGGATAAGAAGGCCTGCATGGTTATCTGTTATGCAAATACATATTGCAGTATTGTTAAGACAATCCATCTTTGGGAAGATATTTTCTGTAAACTGGTCCCTGCTCTCAGATTCCTCTGTCAGCAGAATCATTTTACAGGGTTTACACTTTGAATTACCACACTTGGAAAAATAAGTCCACGTTACATGTAAAGACTGTGGAATGAGTTTGTATCTATGTTATTTTCCCCTACAAAAGGAGTGGATCAAATGCATTATATGTTCTGTTCAGTGGAAAGGGCACTCAAGTATTTCTGCAAGCAGAACACATAGGCTGGTTAACACTGTCTGCGTGGGGCTCAAAAGTGGGTCCCAGCGCTCTAGTTTTGATAGTATAAAATTGCATTTATCTCCCTCCACCCAAGTGGATGCTTGCAGTGTCCTTGCGAAGCAGGATCACGCCATCAGTTTACATGTGGGAAAAATTAAGTTATTTGGTCTTATGACTTGTATAAGATCACAGGTATATCATGGCAGAGCCAGAATCCAGAAGTCCCAGCTCTGTCTGATCCTACTAAGTAATTACTTTTCATTTCATTTAAATGGTCCTTCAAATCTTGCAGGTTTGAGAAACCTCCCCAGGCCTCTCTTGGTGGCCAGTCCTTCGAGCTCGGGAAGCGCCGACGCGGACGGGGGCCTCTTCGCCGTGCCGACGACGCTGCCGCCCAACAGCCGCCATGGGAAGCTCTTCCTGCCCAGCAAAGAAGCAGAACTGACCTTCCGGCAGCACTTGGACACCATCAGTGTAAGTGAGGCCGGGGGGCCGAGGCAGCAGCTTCGCCAGCTCCGGGAGGGGTTTCGGGGTGTCCTGCTTCAGCAGGACCTTAATGAAGCAGCGTTTCTGGTGGTGTTCAAGCATGGCCTTCTACCTGATGAGACTGGCCACATGTGGGTCATAGAATGAGGCTTGGTAGTGACCCCAACCCTGCAGGCTGTCCTACTGCCCCATTAAACTCGTTCACTCTGCTCCAGCAAAATATTTTTGATGTGTTTAAAATAGCTGATATCTTTCTTGTGCAACAAAATTTAATATATCCTTGTTGCTGAGATGTAATTTTTTATTTTATTTTTATATATAAAATCTCAATAATGGTGTCACACCAGCTACAGTTATTAAGCAATTAAATAGCTTCTTTGGGGAAAAGTTTTGTCTCAGTAAAATAAATAACAAAAAGTACGTGATCCTGGTGGAAAACTTCCCTACCCTAACAGAAGCAATGGGAGATGAAGCTGAAGTTTTCATTTTTAGTTAAGGAAGATGTGGTTTGCATATCCCACAAGGCTTGGCTTTAACTGGACTATGACTTTGAGCAGCTTTTAGTTAGAAATAATATCCGTGTTAGTGCTGGAGCATGAAAATCAAGTGAGATGTATTCAATCTAAAGGTAGTTTTGGAAAGAGTAATTTACAGTCTAAAACAAAAAGAAAGTATTTTCATATATAGTTGCAACTTTCTCTTTTTTTTCTTGGAGAATGTTTGGGGGTATCATTTGTCCTGTGCCTGTGTGTTTGAAATACTTCCTAATGCCTTTCCTGCTCTCGTGCAGATGCAGTCAGACTTCTTCTTGCCAAAGCCAAGGAAGCTGCGGAACAGGCACTTGCGGAAGCCATTGGTGGTTCAGGTCAGAAAAATCTGCAGTGTGGGGGATGCCTGGGCTGTGCATCCCAAATAGATACCAGCTAGTTATTATTAACTTGGGCCTAGCTGAACTTCCCTCTTACATCTACTGGAAAAGTAAAAGCATCTGACTAGAACAAGTGTTTTATTCTCTTTTTTAAGCAGCCCTAATGTATTCCCTATGTGAGGAGTGTCAAAAGCAGTAATCCAGTGCGTGAGGTAGCTTGGAGACGGGGGAGGCCCCTCACCTGAAAGCAGCTTCTGCTGTTTGGCCCCTCCTGGACTGACACACAGGTGATGTGGTCATCTGATCTGTCACTGCTGCTGCACCAAGTCACAGTGCAATTGCACTGCAGCAAGATTGCCAGTTAGATATATTTTTTCTGCTTCTTACTCAGTAATTGCTGTGAAATTGGGGTGGGAATAGGCAAAGAAAACATCCTCTGTTTGAAGGAACACAACATGCTCTGTTTGAGGGAACACTGATTTACAAAACAAACTAGGATTTCCAGAAGAGATTTAAGTAGGAGGCAGCCTGTGAGCCATGTTTCACACAGTAACCTCCGTTAGACTCCAGTGATCCCAGCAAAAGGGCAGATGCTGCTGTTAAGCAGCAGACTTTCCATAGGGATTTGCAGCAGATGAAGAACATACATGAAATGGATTAAAAACAATAAAACGGAACCATTCTTGGGGAAAACAAGGTGTTCCAACATACTCTTTGGTCTCCCCTGTTCTGAGAATGGAATTTATGGCTTGCTTACAAGCTGCATCCAAATTATTTTTGGTAATGAGATATTCTGCTGTGCACAATATTATTTATTTTAAACTCTCAAGTATATGTTGCTGTCTCATTAATTCACACTTGTTTAATCACAGTGGAAAATGAATTTGCCCAGTCTAGATCCAACCTTAAGTTCAGTTGTGAGCTTCTAAACCTTAGAAGATCAGCTTTGTGCTCTGTTCTGCATTTAAATATGTTTTGTCTGTTGTTGCATGTCTCATACAGCGAACACTGCTCCCTAGGCCATCTGGAAATCCATCTCAGCACGTCTGCTCCTTTTCTATCCTGTCCAACTCATCCATAACAGGTGAGTCTGCACATCTCCCATCGCTTGTATGCTGCCATGACAGGCATTCGAAAGTGTCTCTTAACACTGCACAAGGGAAAGATTTTTGAAAAGAGGAAAATATCGTTTCAAAACCACTAAGTCATTTACCAGTTGGTTGAGTCATTTCCTACAGGATGATAGGATTGTGCTTCTGGATAGGAAGTCATGATTATAGTGGAGATATTTTTCTTCCACATCTCACTCTTTCCTTATTTCAGTACTGTGGAATTCTCTACAAGGAGGCAAAACTTTGGAAAAAGTTACCAAGATAAGACTATCTTTCTGTAGGGGGGGAGGGGGAGGGTGTAATCGCTTCTCTAGACTTCGTATTGAACCTTTTATAATATCTGAGATACTGTTGATTAAATGTCATACATTATAAGCAATATTGCCTAGTTGTCCTTCCTAATGATTCAGTCTTAATCACAATGGTAGTACAAGTTATCTCTCATCTCAGCATTAATCTAAAAATCAACATTAGAGGTTAAAATTTGTCTTCACTGAAAATAATGAAGGCAGCTGCAATAACACAGCGGCACCTGCATTTGCGGTTTTTTGTGGTAGGGTACTGGTTAGCTTTTATTACTGTTTCACATCTGCTTCATCATTGTCTCCCCTGAAGCTCCCTGCTGCTTGGAAGGTATCTTCTTTCCACTGAACTGTGTTGTATTCTGCTTTAAAGATGTTAGATTTCATTTGCTTGAGAGTTATTTAATCCTCTGCCCTAGGGAGAGGTTCATTTCGGCCAATCCAGTCCTCACTGAATAAAGCTGCGGTTTCTCGTCCCATCGTGCCCAAGGTTCTTCCAGCACAGGCTACCAACCACCTGTCCAGTAAGTTTTCCTTGAACACCAGGAGAGTTGCAGTGTGTCCTGCTCTGTAGGGTGTTGCAGTGTTTCTTTTTCCTAGCTGTGAATCATTAGTGCCTTTTGAAACCAAAGAAAATGGTTCTGTTTTACTGATGTTATCCAAACTAGTGCCCTGCACTACTGGAACAGGGCAGAAGAGTTCCAAATGCGCAGCTGAAAGAAATGTTATCCTTTCTAAACAGAAACCGCTGACATAGCTGATCAGATAATTACCATTTTTGCTTTTTGCGTATGTTAGGTTTTGGCTATCTGGCCAATTTTTTAAAAATGATCTTTTTAAAGAGTCACAACAGAGTAATTGTGCAAAGAAAAGGCTTATAATGTGTTTTTCTTTCTTTCACAAAAGGTGCTATTGACTTGGCAGCTAAAAGTGCCGGAATTATCCCTGGTAGCCCCTTGCCCGTCCTGGACGCAGACGGTTTGTCAGGGGTGTCTCCGCTCTCGCCTGATGGAGTGACCGCAGTGGTCACAGGGCAGGAGTCAACAGTAGCACATCAGAACGGAGGCTCCCTCACCCCCGTGGAGGTCAGTGATTCTTGAGCGTGTTTTCCTTTTGAAAGGAGTGAAGTGTTGTGTTTTTTCGCTGTGTAAAAAGCCATATTATTAAGGACTCTTCTGTAAGTTTCCCCTGGGGCTTGTTGTTAGACGTGCGTGTCATGGCGAGCCCGATCTCTGTTGTGTAGCACACGTTGAAGGGTTGAGGGATTCAATCATCGTTGCACAGAATAACAAATTTCCGTCCTGTGGAGGAGATTTCAGTTGTGAGACAGTTAAGTTGGCCATCCAGAAATCTGGATTCAAAGCAGAAGGGTAGCTTTTAGAGGGAATGGAGACTCAGCTGAGAATTTGGGGCAAGTTCCTGGGGATGAATTTAGGACTGCAATTTCTTTTTACTGTCCCTTTCATTGAAACCCAGGTACATGTTAGTCTCTGTCATTATCTCACAGTTGTGTGGACTGTTTTGAAAGGCAACAGTGCAAACAGTAGCTGCCCTTGCCTCTTATATCCCTGGATGTGTTTGCAGCACCTCATGTACAATTGGGTCACTCACCTAATTTCCCTTGTGCTTCCAGGGCTCTGGCACTGGGTGTCGGGTCCCGTTCATCAGCCTGCCCGCGCGCCACGAGCAGCAGGAGGCAGTTCCTGACGGTTTCCAGGTAGAGTGTGGGTGAAATGGGCAGTGGTTTCCAAACACCAGTGAGACACTCTTGACCCTGCGTGATTATTATTATGTTTGGTGGAAATGGAAATCTGTAACATTTGATAAAATTTAGAGAAGAAGGAAAAAAAAAAAAAAAATAAGAAGAAGAAA